>JAODGE020026867.1:0-31519 GCA_027574965.2 Ecitophya simulans
AAAATATGTAGTGGCTACCATGCCTGCTGCCGATTCGTCTGGATTTTCCAATAAGCAATTATAGAATGCTAAATCACACTTACAATGCATCCTAATTTTTAATAGATATGATTAGCATGTTATTCGATATTTGATTACCTTGTAAAATAACTTGTGTTGTTCAATCCATGACTGCTTTTTCCAGCCGCAATATAATCGTTGCAGTAGTCGTGCGTCCGGCAACACATATCTGTTTGTGCATACTCCCCTAAATCATCGTAATTGTCTGCTATATCACCGTCGCCGCACCACTTGGTACCTAGTAAAAATATTCATTTTGTGTTAGTCTTATATTTCTTTTTATACTAATATAATTACCTGGATATATGAGATTAAAATTGTATTTCTTAAAAACACTGCTTCTTGCCAAAAAAGATGATTTGGGAAATATGCCTGCTTTTAGGACGAATGCATTCGTGTTCACAGCAATGAAACAAATTATTGCAAACATGTTCATGTTTAAGTATTCTGTTTTTTATTTTACACGTTGAAGTTTTCTCAATTATCCAGTTTTATCAATCTTGTAAAAACGCAACTGACGAAGGTTAATGTGGCGTTAATGGAAACATTATTAAAAGTTTTGCATTTTTTATATTCATATATTTAAATATTAAATAAACCGCAACAACATTTTGCGGTAAATAATTGCAAATATTTACTGTGGTGGTAGAAATTCAAAAACACCTACGATGGTGTTTGTTCAGTTAAGTAAAGTTAACAGCTGTCTCAATTTTGAAAAATGTATAATTAAATAAAAGTGAAGCTCCATGTAATGTTTTATAAAGTATAAAATATGGAATACTCATACGGTAGTTGTAGTTAGTTAGTTGTAGTTATTATGAAACAAAGCGGTCTACTACAGTTGTTCCAAATAAAATTCTTGCACATACATTATGAATTATGGTTGATAATACAGGTATACCCCGAGTTAGGCTGTTAGGTCGTCCCAAAGCAATTTTGCGTAATTTGAGGTATATGAAACACTAGCATGCGACAAAAAAGTTGCAACTTGCAGGTGTATCTCTTTCTCTGTCATGGCGAAAGTCAAAAACAAAAGTCGCATAAGTGCGAGGTAATCATACCTCGGGGTATACCTGATTACCTATAAAGCGTACCCTAAAAGTGACACACTTACATAAATGAGAAAGAATTTGTAGCCCAGCCCGTCGATGTCCAAATCAGTAATCACGGTATATCCCCCATTCGAAGGAAATTTCTACCATTATTTATTTATTTATTTATTGCTCAATAAAAAAACAGTATTCAGATCGGAACATCAATAACAACGTCCGCCATGTAAAGTTCGGATTTTGTTAATTTTAGGCATTTGGGCATTTTTGTATTGTATTTTAAGTATATGATTTCGCGACGATAACGTTAAAAAAAGAGAAAGAATATTTTAAATAAAATTAATAAAAAGGAACAAATTGCGCATTAGTAAGTTTTTATCACTTGCTCCAACTCTGAACTGACTGTTCTCGCTCTAAACCTTTCCGTTCTATTATATCCTATGTTCAGCTGTCTAGCGCTACGCGTGCGCTCAAAATCGCGCAACACCTTGCCCTAGAAATCGCAGCTTTATTCGGAAATAAGCCAAAATCCGAATTTTCACCTCGATTTGTTAAGGAACCTGATCTGTTAGAACTATTTTCTTCATCAGATATGGAACATCAAATTAGACCCAGATCAGTTGAAAAAAACAAAACAAAAATTACAAACGTCGTGCCGTGCAGTCATTTGCGCTTAAAAACCACATGTTTAAACTTGATTCAATATTGTTTTATTCGATTCACAAATACAATTAAATTATCTCGTCTATTATAACTATAATCTAATACTTTGTATTTCATTCAAATCAATAAAAAATATTATTTACACGTGTTACGATTTGCATTAAATTTATGATTAATTTTTGGAAAATATAAGGTACTCCAGATATCTGTTAAATTATTCTATGTAATCAGCGTTGGCTCGCACGTATAAATTTTAATCTAGACTTATTTCAACTTTTCCCGACAATGTTTTAGTAATTTTAGTGCCCCGCTAATATCCACTTTTGCTATAAATGGAGATCAATTAGTTGAAATTAATGTAAATAGTAATGTATTTTAAATAAATCCTATCGACTGCATAAAATATATCATCAGAGGAATATGATAAATATATAACATTTGCGTAGATAGATCAGAAACAATAATTGTTTTACATTAGTTAGTAAATTCCTTGTCATAATACAAAATATAACCTTTATACAGAATGCAACTAATCACTTCATAAGAAAGTAACCGTGGATTTATATCTTAGTAGCAGTGCAATTATGCTTGACAAGACAAGCACATAAACGCCATGACTCCAAACAAGTATAATTTATTTTTGCGTATTGGAGTTGTTTGTCGTTCCTTGCGTGTACTGGTGCGCATACTGCGCCCATACATTCTGCTGTTGTTGTCCCTGGATCATCGATGATGGTGCGGCGTACGACGAGGTACTGTTGGAGGTGTTGGTCGTGGCTGACGTGGTCTGTGCAGCTGATCCGCCTTGATCATGGGCTCCTGCATTCGACCCGCTCCAGTCCTGGGAGTAGGTGTTGCCACCGTAGTAACTGCTGTTCCAGTTCTGCGGATATTGGCTGTAACCACCTTGGTTATAACCACCACCGTACTTCCACTGATTTTGATTCCAACTACCCTGTGATTGATTCCAGCCGGAGTTCCAATCCTGCCCTTGCCCGCCACTATTCCAACTGCCACTGCCACCACCACCACCACCACCTCCACTACTCTGACCGCTCCACCCGCCGCTTTGACCACCCCAACGCCCGCCGCTGCCGCTGTTTTGGTTGCGGTTCCGATTGTAATTGCCACCAGTACTGTTGCTTTGACTGCGATGGTCGCGATTACCACCACGATTGTGTTGGCGATCATTCACTAGAAAAGAAGGCGCTGTTAGCGATCAACCTTGCACTGGGAAATGAGACATACTTCCTCCGCCACTGCGATTATTATTGCGCCAGTCTCTAGGACCGCGATTGTCACGTCTATCATTGCGGGACATCCAGTTTCCTGCCCCGCTGCCGCCTGGTCGCCACCCGCCACCGCTGCCGCCTCCACTACCGCTTCCCTGTCGATAATTCCTGTCGTAGCGATTGGTTTGATATGGTCTTTCACGGTAATTAGTCCTGTGCTGATAGTCTCCTGGAATATTTATTATTAGTGTTACATATTGTTTGGCTATTTTATGGCAAATCTTACGTCTCGGGCCACCACCATTGCCGCCGCTTGATCCTCGCTGATGCCATCGATTGTTTCTATCGTCACGATATTCACGTCTATGATGACCACTATTCCCAAATCCACCGCTAGCACGTCCTTGCTTGTTACACTTTTGCACTTGTTCCAGTGCTTTGTCTTCGGGCAGGGATACGTACGTGACCTGCTCTAAGTTTTCCCCGAGTTTCGGCAAGCCCATGTTCGCTACAAGAATACAACCGTTCAGAATTCATGAAGTAAAACGTATAAATACATTCGCAAATAACATTAAGATCGTGTCCGACATTGAACGCCACCGTTGGCATGCGCATCGATGTCGGAATATTAAACAATCATAATTAACGAAAATAAAGAACACGAACACCGCACATCGCACGTAGAAGGAAAAGTAAGATTGATTACTACTAATGCAAATGTTGAGAGAATAGTATTGTAAATATCTTAAAAGTCGTAACGTTGATGTAAGTAGTTTATACCTTTCATTTCAAGAAGGGCGCTCATTGACATGTCTTTACCGGTCTCTGGATGTTGTAGTTTCATTCTCTTCTCTTGTTCTTCTTCCTCATTTACTACTATGACCGCGTGCCGCTTGAAGCCCAAAAACGAGCGCAATTTACGGCGTATCGCCGTTGGGAACACGTTTGTCTGCCACAACGCTCATATTATAGCTCATATGGTTTCATTATAACAATATAAATACATATACCAAATATCACTAGTAACAAGTACAATGTTATTCTATACTTCACGTTTGGGCGATGCATTAGATATGTTACTAGTGATATTGTGATATTGTTAACTAATTGTAAGTAAAATATGGGCACGGCATGGTTAATAGCTGTATCAAATCCCCTTTTATTCACTAAAAATGCTTGCATGTTGCAATACCTGATGAATTGACCACAAACAAAATGTTCGCCTGATTTAGATAAAGTACCTTGTGCATATAGGCCCAGTGGTACTGAAAACGCATACAATATACTTACATAACAAATAATAGTTCTGTAACATATGATGCGTGATTCTACCAACTTTTTAGTTTCTGACACAGCCATGTCAAGCACCCGCCATATTTAATTTAGTAAATTCTCACCTGATCTAAGATGAAGTCTCGTCGCCTCAAAGGCGCGATGTCACTTAGTCTACTAGTGGATTTTTGAAGTTTATTTAAGAAAAATGATAAGCGATCTGTGCATATGCTGGTCCGGATGGAATTGCCATCAACCTATGAAGAATTCGCAATTATTTAGAACCCATCCTTTCTATCATACAAGTGGTAATTGTAATTTAATTGTAAAAAAAGTACTTACATTCATTCGTTCCATTAAAAATGACGAACCAATGATATTGTATGTTTTCGCGGCAGTTTTAATATATTCATTAACCCAATAAGTTTTTCCAGCAGCTGGCAACCCAACCATCACAATCACCTACAAGAAAACACAACTTAATACAACGCCCAAAAACTTATTATGTTTCAAACCTACTTCACAATCTTCCCTCCTTTCGGGGGCTCTCGGTCCGCACACCTTCTCGTCCAACTTAGATACAAAGTTATAAGCTTCATATCCCTCTGGAGTCGTAGTAAATGCTTCCTCCCTATCTCCAGTGTTAACTTCGAACGTTAAATTACGTGTTATGACGTGCGGAAAGAGTACAAAATCATCTACGTTCTCGTCCTCGGAAAGTTCGATTTGGTGCTCGTACACAAACGTACCGTTGATGGCAAACGATAATAGCTTCGCGGACATGTCAACAAACGCCGTCACGACGTCTTCAACTTTAAATGTAAAACCCGTGTCGACTTGGGTCTTATTGGCATAAAACTTGCCACTAGATTCCAAACCAAAAGAATGTTTGTCTTCGCCTAACTGCAGCGATGATTTGACATGCGACCAACCGATTCTAATTAAATGTGAAGGAATTTTCGCCGGCTCAGGTGTCGATAGGTCAGCATTTTTTGTTTCAGTCGCCACTTCTTTAGTTTCAGCAGCGTCGTCAACTTTTTCTTCCAACGGCTCTACTCGCGAATTATCCTGAGCATCTTGCGATTGCTGCTCTGATACCACTTCGGTATTCGAAGTTTCCGTATCGGCGGCTTCTTTGTCCGCAGCGACCTCAGTCTCCATGGGTTCAGATTTGGAAGCAGCGTCAGCATCCTCTTCCTGATTGTCTTCCGATTTGGCTGCGACCTGGGCTGGCTTTTCGGTGCGCTCGCCACCGCTTTCCGACTTTGTTCGACTACGCTCGCGTTCGTCTCTTCGACTATCCCTTCTCTCTCTGCGATTATCTCGTCGATCCGTCGAACTTAAAATATCCTCAAACGGCAACTCCTCGGTTATTTTGACCTCGTAAAGAGCCTATTAAAAGTGTTGCGTATTAATTTATAAACGATGCAATATTCAGATTAAGTGACAAGCGCAATAAATAACTTGAAAAAATGCGTACCTTGTTAACTTTAACGCCATGAGTGGCTCTAGCACCAGACCAAATATAACCAAACAAACCATCATGTAATGGCTTTGCTGATAAGAAACTCGCCTTATCAATCTGAAGGTGAAGGTCGGAATCATCTGTAAGCAAAATAAATGCGTTTGATCAACCCAAAGTTTCTATCACTTTGAGGATGTGCAGAAGACGCAATGCCCAGAAAAATAAAAAATAAAACGAGTTGCTACTTTGTTTTTGGTAAAGTTAATTTATTGGTTTTCGTGTCTAGGAAGGTAAGAGTACATGTAAGATCTATCCACAAAATATAACTTTATACAAAATATCGCAAACCATGTGAAATAAAAAAGAATTTGTCAAATAGATATAAGCAACAGAATCCATAACTTTCGTACAATCGTACAATCTACAAAGTGTTTAACATGCAGGCAAACCTTTGCAAAAACTTAAATTTCAACTACTGCTAAGGTGATTACCAATTTTTTAAGTTTGGTATTACTTTCAAGTGGTACTCAGTTAAACTCGATAACATTACATAAACAAGGCACCAACAAATCTACTCAAAAACTTTCATACTATTCCATCTACTGTGAAATAATGCTCTAATATCGATAATGTATTTGTGTTGTCTACTTACACCAACTTAGTTGCACTTTGTTGGCGTCGATGACAGGCTCATCTTCTCGAATTGGAGACTTGCTTCGCTGTCGCTGATTACGTTCCGGGGAAGGACTGGAATGTTTTCGCTTCTCGCCATGGTCCTCCTTCTGCTCTTTGACCTCCAATTCGCCTAACGGCGCAGGTATGGCTTCATTGTCTGTTGTTGCTATGGCTGTATCAGTTTCAGTCCCCCACCGGGATTTCTTGGCTTTGGGTTCACCCAAGTCCTGGGAACAAATAAATCACAATTGTTATCTTTACAAATATGTTTAGTCAATATTTAGTCAAACTCATACCTCCTCTGTATCACCATTGGTGTTATCACCATTTTGTTCAACCTTCTCTTGAGGAATAGCGTCATCTGACTTAGGTACTTCTTGTGCCACCTAAATGAACAAAAAGCATTATTATAAGTTTACAAGTGTGAATTGTGATTACAAACATTTTCAGGTAGTTGTTGTACTTCAGGTTCTTGTTGTGTATCTGATTCTTCCTTGCCAGACTCAATTGGGGCTTGTTCCTCAGGTTGCTTCTCCTCCACCTTTGGTGATGGTGCAAGAGCTTCTTCAATTGAGTCAGGCTCATTTACAGAATCATTTGTATCTTCAGGTACAGCTTCTGAAACTATCTCTGCTGCTAGTGGTGGTTTAGCAAGCAATTCAGAAGTTGATTCAGGTGCAAGTTCTGCAGCTGGTTCTGAACTTTGAGCAATTTCAGTTTCAGGAACATCAATCGCTGCAGTCACTTCCCGTGATTCAGACACCATACAATCTTCATCTTGTGAACCACAATCCTCTGTCGAAGTGTCAGCAATAGAGGTATCTGGCAATTCTAAAAATAAGTTCATATTAGCATATGCAAACAAATAATGCAAATAACAAGTCATTTGTCAGCGACATAACCCCAACAAAACTCAATAATATGATTACTACTCTCTAAATAGAAGTTATTAGAATCATCCTCATAACTTGATCAAGATAAGTATCACTTTCTATTTAACATGAGATTAGTTTGGCTTTTTCCATCAAGGATGGAAGCGCGTCGTGCATTTTGGCGCTCAACCTAGCATACACATAGAAATGGCGCTCGTGTGCGTGCCTAGCAGATTTTGGTATCGCCACAATTAGTCATACAAAATTGAATAACAAACGCGCGCAATACTAGGAAAAACATAAAGAAAAAATGATTGTAACTTGGCGTACCTGTTTCTAATTCGGCCTCCAAGGCCTCTTTGAGTCGCTTCACTAACACCGGCTTGTTTCCTTTTGTGTCCAAGCCGCGAGCTTGCAATTCGGCGCGAAGCTCAACAACCTTCAGTTTCGCTGGATCCATGTCGGGCTCGTCTTACAGAAATTTAACCGATCGCAATTTTACTTTAAGTTTAATAAGAAACTGCATCAAAAACACGTAGCACCCACAGAAAGCACGCTCAAACACTCATTGCAAATGGCGGCCGCGTTGCGTCGACTACCAACCGCCAACCGTTTATCTGGAGATATCTAGGGATATTACTAAACAAGAGCGTAAAGATCGGAAATTAATATAGATATAAATTAGTCTCACAAAACTGTTAACGTTTGCAAATATAGATATCTTATAATAAATTTATAATAAATCTTATATACCATTTAGATTGGTATTACTGGAGTAAGGCAATTTTTAATGCAGCTGGTCGGAAACTCTGAGGTGAACGTGAACAAACAAACTAACCAAACCTTGCATTGGTGACGCTTCGATTAATGGCGCAGCGCGGCGTGCTAGGCGCTAGGCATGCATACTTCAGTGTACTTCAGTGAGCCCAAATTGTTTGGACCGCTGAAACGGCTTGTTATTCTGTGCCCACCAATGTCACGGTTTCCCACTCAAAAACTGCTTCTAGTCAAAAAACTTGAAAATGGTCTATTACCGCAATAATCAAGTAATAACCAAAGTAGAAAATGTGATTTATAAATAAATATGTACTATAAATCATTGTTCTACTAATATTTAATTTATTGTAATTTCAATGTCTACACATTGGAAGCTCCGAAATGCCCATGATTGAGTTCTACTATGCTCTTTATTTCTCTATATGATTTATATCATTCTTACCAAAACAATGAAAAACAATAGGCTATATCATTATAGTGACCCTAATGACAAACAAAACATAAATACATCATGTGACATTTTTGCATTAAAGTTTGATTTGTTTGATCAATAAAATTCCATGTACTCATCGAAATGGATGAACTAATAGATGAAATTAATGGTAAATACAAGCAACAAATTTATATAACATTGCTTTAAAATACAAACATTTTAGTTCCAATAAATAACGATCTTGAACGCAAAATTGCCGATGTTTTTGATTTATTTGATCATGCCAATAATAAAACTGTAGATGCTCGAGAAATCGGTACGATCATACGGGCCCTAGAATTGGTCCCGAGCGAAGCAGAACTGCAGGAAATGTTGCTGAAAATGGAAGACGCCGAGAATCCAGGAACCATTCATCTTGTAGTGTTTTTACCAGTGTTATCGCAAGCTATAACCGAGCACAAGTTTGTCCCGGCTTCTCCGGACCAACTATTGGAGGCGTTTCATGTGCTTGATGAAAAAGGTATTGGTTACTTAACGAAGGAACAAATTTCTACCATTGTAACACAAGAAGGCGAGCCGTTTTCCCAGGACGAGTTAGACGAAATGCTTGAAATTGCTATTGATCCACAAACACAAACCGTTCCATATGAATACTACATAAACCAACTGATGGTGAGATGTTTCCATAGTCTCTGGATAGTAACCCATATCATTTTTTATTGTTTCTGTGCAAAGCATGTGATAAGTGAAGAGAACGTTTACGTAATGGCCGACAGAATTGCTGCGGATAAACCTGTAGAGAAAAAGCGAGTTTCCCTGCTGTTTAAAAGTCTCTCACGCATGCTTGAATAACAGCACTCCTTCTTAACTCCTGCCTTAATTGCCTTTGATTGTTATAAAATTAAAATTATTTCTATGAATATACTACCCACTTGCCGTTGTAAATATATCCGTATGAAAAACATAACATTTTGTATATTTAGAGTTTAGAATATGTGCACTTCCCTTCTGCCTTGCTAACCGTATGCATGACAGAATTCATGAAGTCCTCACTTTGTAGAAGGAATTGATTCCTTATGCCCTATATAAAACATGCAATTTGTAATATTCCAAATATCGTTTTAGGTCGAGTAAAATTGGCGATACTCACAATTTCATTTAGTCCATCTTGAACGCTATGATCGCGGGCATACAGAAGAGATGCTTTTGTCGCTTGAATAGCAACTGGACTTAATTTGGCAATTTGTTCTGCTACTTCCATGGTTTCAGCCATCATGCTATGCAGATAATTAAAATTAATACATATTTGGCTTAAATATTGTATACACTTCTAAGTGTATATATATAGTAATCAATGTATGTCAATTTAAAAAGGGTTTACATACGCTTTTTTGTCTGAAAAAACTCTAGAGACCATTCCAGCAGATAATGCCTCATCTGCTTTCATGATCCGCCCAGTATAACACAATTCCCTAACTAGACTCTGACTTCCAATTATTTTAGGCAATCTTTGCAGTGTCCCTACATCAGCAGCCATGCCCAACAGTATCTAAAACAAAACTTGTATTATTTATTTATTTTCTATACATCACATAAATCAATAGTTACCTCTTTAACTTGAAAGTAGGCATCCTTTGTGCAATATCGAATACAAGTGGATGTGATCATATCAACACCTGCTCCTATGCACGCATTATGTATGGCAGCAATAACAGGTTTTTGGCAGAGCTCAATGGATGACAAATTCCTTTGGAAGCCAGTTAATTGATTGAAAATTATTTTTGCCTTTCGTGCAACATCTTCCTGTTCAGCAATCTTTTGTCCATTTGAAATAAAAGCATTAAAGTCAATGCCTGAAAGTAACGCAATCAATCATAATATATTACTCATATTGAAATGATATTGAAATCATTTCATGTTTATTGAATACAGTATGTATCAAGTATTGTTGTCATCAATATACATATTACCTGCTGTAAATAATTTTCCAGCCCCTGAAAGCACAATTGCTCGACAATCTGGATTCGTGCTCAAGTCATCAAAAACAACTTGTATCTCTTCCCACATTTTCAAATTAAATGCATTCACTTTATCAGGTCGATTGAGTTCAACATGATAAACATTTTCCTTTGGCGTGGTTACTTTTACAGTTTGTAGATTTGCAATGGTGGACATTTTTGATAAATGTGTTGCTACAAAAATAATATATCCATTTATATAGAAAATACATCATTAGTTTGCAAGTTAACTAACTTACCTGTTTCGACATTCACGTTGCGGAGCAATAACTTTGAGAAGCTTCTAAGCATATTGATTGGATGCGTGTTGCGTATGGGTAGAATGGAAAAGCACTAAAATATTATGACTTAAAGGACTTAAAGTACTTTACGCTTGCGGTGTTTATGCACTAGACGAGCGATGTCGATAATGTAGATTTGCCCGGTTTACCGATTTATGACATTGGCCACGTTGTAGCCCGTTGGACCGATTGGACCTCAGACCACAGACCCCTTCCAAATTATTAAAAACCACAATGTCAAAGAGTGGCGAACAATACGGTATAGGGCGTATAGGGAATATGATTAAGAGTTAAGCTAACCCACATCCACATCCAACCAGAAATAAGGTATAAGTTTTTCATAAGACGATAAAAGGCAAACAAAGACAAGATCGGATGATATATCTAGTTAAACTCAATTTTAACTTTAATATACAAACATCTTAGGCATTTTATTAAAGAAGTGGGAAGAAGTATAATGGCACCTGGAGCCTAGAGCATTTCAAAGCAATCGGTCGGTTTCCCCGTTTCCCCACTTAAAAATTACCGGATAGAACCTAAAGATAATACACATGAATAATGTACATAACTAAAATATATCGATTGTGTTTAATCTCCTATTTACATAAAAACGAATTCCTTTGTAGCAAATTTGTATGAAGATTTTGAAGTTTTGAAAAAATATTGTTAGGCAACTCATATGACGCTAAAATTACGCATATGACAATCATGACAATCCCAGTCCGGTCAGCAAATGAGCAGTGGTCGCAGTAGGCAGTGCGGGCAGTGCCATCGGTGCAATCTAAAGAATCATAGTGGTCCTATGAACACTGTATCAGTGATATTTGTTTGGGGACACAGTTCAAATTGATTGGAGAGTTTTGCGGCGCTATCTTTATTTGCATATAGCGCCAGTGCTGGGCGGGCATGCACGGCCTAGCGTCGCTTGGATTTCGCAAAGCGGTTTTGTATGCAACTGCGCTGCGTTCATTTGGCATGAGGAGCATGACGAGCATGACACAATGACACCATGTCTGTGCAGCAATAACCAATGCGTCAGTGTGGTGTATTTTCTTTGACTTTCTGCGTACGGAGGTAATCAATTTTATAAGAAATGTTTTATAAAAACCTTGCTTTTGAAAACAGATTATTTCAGTACTTTATATCACACCACTCAAAATGTTGATGAAAAATTTGCATAAATGTTGGGACAAACATCCCAACTATATATTTGATGAGGCATGTCTGAATATCTACAACTTATTCAATGAGACCATTCATGTGTTTGGACAGTATGTTGAATGTGATGAATGTGACTATCAAGAACTAGGGGTGGTTCCTCCAAATAACTTGAGCCATTTGCTTGTAAACACATCATTTTCATTAAGATTATACTATAAACACAATGATTCTCCTATATGCTCGTAAGTAGTGTATTTTGCATTATTAATTAACATAAATATACCTTAATACATTTTCTTGTAGATGGAATCAGAAGCTCTTGGAGCACTACAGATATGGCTGGAATATATCTGAACAGTGCAGCCCACCATTTATCAAAGAGGAAGCAGACAATGCCTATATTCGTAAGCATGGTATTATTAATGCATGGTGTGTTTGGTTAACTTGTTTTTGTTATGTTTTAGCAATATTCACAGCTTATATTATTTTTATGTTCATTGGGACAATGTGGTACATGATTAAGTGCATTTACAAATGCACAAAGGACAATTCCTTCTGGCGCAGGGTCATGTTCAGATCAACTGAAATTGAAAGTGTAAGTGTTGTTATTTTACTCAATTTCGATATATATTGTTAAGGAGACTATTATATTACCAGATCATGCTCATAACTGTTTTTTGTTTGTTAAAATATGCAAACTTTTACTATTTAAATTCTTCAGGACCAAAAATGCCACAATTACTAATATGTTACTTTATCAAAAATGCTTTTAGTTCAAGAGCTCTAGAATTCATTTTTTATCAAAGGTATATCCAAAACACAATTTCCACAGTGCTTTTATTGAATTGTTAATAGGGGACTCGAAGCAAAATCTCACGTACTCGTTCTCAAAGTGTTGTTTGTTTCGTGTCGTAGGCCGGCTAACAATTGAACGATAAAATGATTAAAGTATATGCATGACGCATATGTTTAACGTTGTATACTGGCAGCTACCCAGGAAAATGCTTAAAACTTGGGAAGTATACTTTGATTAATTAATAAAAACAAAATTCCTCATTAATACCATTAACGATAACGATTGAAACTTTCTCCGTATTTAAAGGAAAATCATGAACTTTAATAAAATATAGAAAACACGAATAAATAACCATACTAAGATGTATAATTAATTTCCAGGATTTAGGAAGCACACAAGAGTCGCCACTAGTTTTGGAGCGCCATCCTGTTAAGAAACATCCTAACAGATTGAAGTCCATTGACGTATTTCGTGGAATTTGCATAATGCTAATGATATTCGTTAATTATGGCGGCGGAAAATATTATTTCTTTCAGCATTCTGTCTGGAATGGATTAACATTTGCCGACGTGGTGTTTCCTTGGTTTTTGTGGATAATGGGCTTGTCAATGACACTTACTTTTACCAATCGATTGAGAAGAGCTACTCCGCGACGTCAGCTAATAATGCAGGTTATTAAACGCTCGATCATTTTGATTTTCTTGGGTATTGCGTTGAATTCTCACGGTACCGCGCAACCATTATCTCAGCTACGTATTTGTGGAGTTTTGCAACGTCTTGGAATGTGCTACCTAATTGTTGGACTAGTGGAAGCCGTTTTATCTAAACGGGCACCAAATGAAGTAATTTTATGGGTTATATCATTTTGGTAAGAAAATTTCTTGATATTTTTTTTTATTTACAGACTTATGCCGGGATGATTCCTGAAGTTATATCAGCGTGGCCGCAATGGTTGTTTATGATTTCGGTCGTGATTATTCACACATGTATAATCTTTCTTGTTGACGTCCCTGGCTGTGGCAAGGGGTACCTTGGACCTGGTGGTTTACATGATCACTCACAACATGTTAATTGCACTGGCGGAGTAACTGGTTACGTCGATCGCCATGTCTTTGGTGATCATATTTACAAACGTGGGAAGTATCTTAAAATTTACGAATCACCGCAACATTTTGATCCGGAAGGCATATTGGGAACTTTGACAAGTGCTTTCCTGGTGTTTTTGGGCGTACATGCTGGTCGAATAATGATCACTTACAACACAACCAAGCAGAAAGTCATCCGCTTATTAGTGACTGGGTTTGTCCTCTGCCTATTTGCAGCATCCCTGTGCAGTTTTTCTAAAAACGGCGGCGCAATTCCCATCAACAAACCCATGGCTTCATTGTCGTTCACTACATTGATGGCTGGATTTGCATCATTGGTGTTTGCTTTCCTGCACGGGGTGGTTGATGTATTGCGTAAATGGGGCGGCAGGCCCTTCTTCTATCCGGGCATGAATCCTTTGATACTCTATATTGGTCATGAATTGTTCTGCGATACGTTTCCGTTCGCTTGGGTTCCTGGCGATCAAACTCATGCAGCATATTTGGGAATGAACCTGTGGGGAACAATCGTTTGGCTATGTTTTTCGATTTGGATGTATAAGAATAATATTTTCATTTCCATTTAAAAGCTGATGCTACTTTTTACAATATACTCTATGTGATAGCAATTAATGTGTGAATTTATAAACCGAGTACACTTAGGATTAATGCTAAATAAGAATAAGTTTTATTTTATCAACGTCGCTTAGAGTGAGGAGGAAAGGACTGAAAAATTAGATATAACATGATAACTAACTGTTTTCTGGAAGTATGAATTTCACTTTGTCTAATGTTCATGTTTGTAAATAGTTTAATAAAGTTATCGAATTCAAGATTTGCGGCAATTTGATATGGGGTTGGGAGGAAGGACGAAGCATTTTGTGTTGGTTAAATTTACGAGGTATTGTGCGGACTTGAGAGGTTGAATTGTTGGAAAATTCCGTTTTATCACAGTTTCCATTTAATGCAGATTTACAAATATTCGAGTTTAGTATACAAGTTCTTTACTTGCGGCTCTACGCGTAATAAAATCTAGTGACATCGATCCAAGAAATATTAAAATTGCCAATCCAAACAAGATCGTAGCACTTAATACGATGGCGATGTCAAGATACCACGATTCAATGAAATTCATAATTGAAACTGTCCCACTACCGCTTTGAAAACGAAAATTTTCTGAGTTTGCAAGTAACCATTCAATCCATATCACTGCAGAAGTAATTCCCGACATAGGTGTTTGGATTGAACTCGAGTATTTTTTGATTGTACTCCGATATTCGCTAAAAGAAAGCAATATTTTTAATTTATTTGTTACTAAATACCTCCAGGGCTATAGCCGTACTCATTTAGTTGTATCATATCCTCAACATAGCTTTTAAGATGGTTTAAATTATTCACGTTTAGGACTTTGGCAATGTTTTCTTTTTGCAACTTTTGTGCGTTCTGCTTTTCCTGTCCATTACTCCTTGTTATAACCAACATTGGTATAGTATGAATAAGTGATATTTCTACTAGGTGATTGTCACCATTCGTAATTAACAAGGAGATCGTTTCATTGTGGAGTATATTTTGAAACTCATAAGGCGCTATTAGGTTGATGTTGTTTCGAGATTGTTGTGGTAGTAAATTTGGGTGCTTTACCCACAAGATACATACATCCAGTTCCTGCAAGTTCTTCATTAATTTCATCTGGGAGTCATCATTGTCTAATTCTATATAAACAATTATAATATTTAGTCGTTTCGGCGTGACAAAATCAACATTGGACATTTCATATTTTTCTAAATATTTTTGTCCTGAACCAATGTACATTGTATTGTCTGTCGTTGCACGTAGTTTATGAAATCCCGGTATTTGATTGACGAACAACATGGCAAGTTTTAATTGACGATCTTTTGTTCCTAATTCTGGAACGGACGGAAAATATTCATCAAGATAATGATCTACTTCTTGTTGTGCATAAAAGAAATCATTTGCCAACAAAACAAATCCGATGATAATGTTATAAATTTTCTCAAATGTATTCATATCGTAATTTAATCCAATGGCACTATCAGAATGTAACGCCGGATTTGTTGGTGTTCCTAATTTGACATGTACCAAATACACATCATAGGGCAGCAATCCTACAACGGGGCAAGAAAAACGACGACCAAACACCGTCCATATAGGAGACGTTGCATCTGTTAAAATTAAATCAAACTTGGTGTTCTGATCCAAGATGAGTTCTCGAACGTCAGGATTTTGTACCACAACGCGGAAAACTTCATGATGTGTGCCAATGTTGTACCCAGTCAATTTGTCCATTAATTCATTGGCACAATTATGACGATGCACTTCACTGACATCAATTATATGTACACCAGATTTAGGATGAATCGACATTGGATTTGAAGTTACCACGGTGACATTGTGTTTGGTTGCTAGAGTTTGAAATAAGGGGACAAAGGGAATGGTATGCGATAATGTAGGAAAAGGAACTATGGCTAGAATATTTACCGAATCTGTACCAGTAAATGCGAGCAGTATTAGAAGAGCCAAAAGGACATTTTTTAGCGCCGAGTACATGCTTGCGACGTAATTGAAAGTGGAATGAGTCTCAGATTTGCATGTATTGTGAAGTGTGATAATATAATTATTTTTGAATCGTAGTTAATGTAAGCGTGGGTTGTAGTTTCATTAATTGTTACTTGCTTTACTTCAAGTGTTTATCTGCCAGATGAGTTAGCAATTTACCAGTAAATTAATTTTGTGTAACGGAATAGAATGGAATGAGAATATAGGATAATGCATTAAATATATTCTTATATATACAATACGTTTACCTAAATAAACCGCGACTCTGAGACCGTTTTGGAAATTTGCAAAGTCCGCCACTGGCTCCGATTATAAAATATCCGAAATGTGTAAACTATATCTAAGTGTTTATCACACAGGTAAATGCAAATTAAGTTAAACTATAATTAGGTATAATTTTCTTGGCAGGTGGGCCGGATGTAAGTATAGTCTAATTAGATAAGTAAAATGCCGTACTGTTTTAAGAGGATAAAATCCAAGAATAATATAAATACACACAGCTGTCGAATGCTTAAGTATTCCAACTCAAAGTTGCCTTTAACTTAAATACTTTCTTGTATAATAATGTTCTTTCAGAATATAATTTTTCTACTTTGTCTTTACAAAGTTGCAGTTGCTTTCCACATATTATGGGACAGAGATGCCGACCTCGTCAACTTTAACGACATCGATTTTGCAAGAGCTGAAGAAATTCGTATGCCGAATTGGCTATTTATCTATCCAGGTACAATATATGTTTATGTTTAATGTGAACTACTATTAGTTTGAAACTTTTCCCAGGTACTAAGTGGTGCGGTCCCGGAAACATAGCAGATGGATACGACGATTTGGGCGAACACAGAAACACTGATAAATGTTGTCGAGCTCATGATAATTGCAAAGATATTATTGAAGGTTATCAAACAATGCACAACTTGACTAACAATCGTTTTTACAGCAAGTAAGTTAATCACTTGATTTATAAGATAGTCATTTAATCGTTCCAATGCGGCGTTTTAGGCTACACTGTAAATGTGATAACGAATTTTATCGATGCCTAAAATCACTCAATACTAACGATTCTATTACCATCGGAAATATTTACTTTAATGCGTTAGGAACTGAGTGCTTCAAACTTGATTTTCCAATTATCGAGTGTTCCAAGTTTAAATTTGCGCCGTATGTATCAACCTATTAGTAAGTTTAAGTGCAATACTAAATGAACTACTTGCAGGTGGAAAAAATGTGTAAAGTACCGTTTTCAAGAAGCCGCTGAAAAACTTTATCAATGGTTTGATGTTCAAATATTTTAATCCAGTTTTGTGAATATCATATCGCATTTAATTTGTTTACTTTCTGAATTTACTTTAGGCTTTAGAATAGTATTTATATTCTTGTTATTTTTATTTACCTATCTACTTCAAATATCATTTTCCGACTTTGTTAGAAACAAAATCAATGAATTTATCAATCGAAATCAAAGGTAAGGCGCAATACTAGATAAGCATGGACTATATAAACGTAAGTTTTATGAGTGTGGGTACTGCAATAGAAATTCGAGTTCAGGCCAAATGAAGTTTCTGCTTATTTGTTGTCTGGTCCTTGCGACTTCGAATGCTTGGGTGTTAAAACCGGGCGTGAAGTCGAACATGACCGTTGAAGAAATGTTGGCAATGCAAACCTGCCGTCCGAAGCCCAGATTTGACATTATCTTTCCAGGTAAATTTACAAAAATTGACTATTTTCATATAATTTAATTTAAACTTTTTTGCCATCAGGTACAAAGTGGTGTGGCGATGGAGATATTGCAGATGATTATGAAGACTTGGGAAGGTTTGTGAATACCGACAAATGTTGTCGCACGCACGACCATTGTGATGATAATATTGCTGGTGGTGAGACCGGGCATGGTTTAGTAAATAAAGGCAAATTTACAAGGTATGAAACAGTATTAATAACTACGTGGATGTCTCACTCTTCATAATATGCAGATCGCACTGCGACTGTGACATGGAATTCTATGACTGTTTGAGTAAAACTGAGTGTGCTGTTTCTGGAGTTGTGGGTACCGCCTATTTTAATGTTTTGGGGGAAGACTGTTTCGATCACAGACATCCTGCAACTTGTGTTGAATATGACCACATTATTTTGTAAGTTATACTTGTTTAATGTTCTTCTTAGCGAATCTATAATAGCATAAACATAGTAGGCCTCGCTGTTCGAAATACGAATATGATAAGACCGAACCAAAAGCATGGCAATGGTTCGATGTTCCACGTTGGCTATTTGGACCAGACAGGAAAGCAGATTGTTAATATTCGATATAAATTATTGTACAAATAAAAATAACTATATTTTAGCAAGACGATATACGTAATGTTTTTAAAAAATATTCTTCCTTTTTTGTTGCAAACCTGACTTGTTATCCTTATTCACAACAACTTCTCAATGTGTAAAAAGAAAACAAATTGTTGGCACGTTGGTCATTGTCTTTGTTTGCGAGCACAAGTATTCACCTTTCATGGGTTAAATACCTTATAAATAATCTGGCATATTTAGTCATGTTTTGCTTTCGATGCAGGTAATATAAAGGTGCTCTATTTAATTATAAACAAATAGAAAAACGTTTGAAACACGTCTTACTTAGTCATGTCCAAGTTCAAGTACTTTGCTCAAATTATTTGTTTAACTTGTTTGTGTAATATCAACGCATCTGTTTTGAAACGTGGTAGACCAGCTCCAATTACACTCGATGCTATGCTAACTCCTAGTGGCCTCACATATATGAAGAGCAGTTTTTTTAAATGGATTTTTCCAGGCAAGTATCGTTTTAACATAGAGCAATTTATTTACGTTTAATAAGAACCAATTTATAGGAACAAAATGGTGTGGAAACGGTGATATTGCAAAAGACTATGACGATTTGGGAACATTCGTCGAAACGGATAAATGTTGCCGAGATCATGATTTCTGTGCAGATATTCTTTATAGCGGAGAAATGAAAGATAATATAACAAACATACATAAATTTACTAGGTACCAACTTAACTATAAGCATGGCATGAAAGTAATTAATGTGATTGTAGATTACATTGCGATTGTGATATGCACTTTTACACGTGTCTTAAAAATAATAGCATCGATAAAATTAGCGCTCGTATTATTGGAATTTCGTATTTTGATGTATTGGCTCCAAAATGCTATGCTTATCAACCACCAGCTGTTTGTTCCAAATATCACTCTATATTAGAGTGAGTAACAATCTCTCTGTTGTATAAAGTAAAGGTAATGCGGCAATGTGTTGCAGTTTCCATAAACGTTGTGTACAATATAAGTACGATTGCACTATGATTTCTCAATGGCAATGGTTCGACGTTCCCAAGTGGACGACATTTATTTAAAAGCGGGTGTATAGGATGTATCAACTATTAATTATTTTGCAAATTTTGTTCACGGTTCGTTTTTTGTTTGTCTTGCACAAAACGAAGGACAACAACAATCCAAAAGTAGAATCCCATATAATTTACACATTACTATCAATAATAAAGCGACATTTTAGAATTAATTTCAATTAATGATATTTGAATATTCGAGAGCGATATTTTACGTTTCATTGCAGTTAAAAAATTATTCCAAATTATCATAATCTGGAGTGGCGCCCTTTGTTTTGAAGTAAACAACCTGTAAGAACTTTGTTGGACCAGTAAAAATGTTGTCGACCTCCGGACGTACTCGCATAGCTTTCCTCCATTCCCTCAGCCTTTTGAAGTCTTCATCGCCAATCGGCAATTTGTCCTTCAAAATCATTGGAACGGTACCAGCTCTTTCACCCCATGGCCAAAGCATATAATCTACCATATTTGGGGTAGCACCTCCAAAGAAGGCGCCAGATTTTTCCAGTGCTGCCTCAAAAACATTAAGATGTGGGGTAAATTCCTGGAGCCATTCAGCCGGCGTTTTTTGCTCCTGTTCTAAGATAATTTTTGTAAAAATGGCCACCATGCCACCAATTTTCTGGATAAGTTCTTTCTCTTCTTGTTTCTTTGTTGGATCAGATGAATATAGAGGCGGTTCAGGATATTCATCATTTACAAAATCGCAGATATCTAGCGACTCAACAATTATTTTGGATCCCGTATCCAAAGCTGGCACCTTACCTAAAAATATTAAGTAAAAATATTAAAATAAAGTAATAACTCCAATTTTGACGTAGTTAAAGTTGCCTACCATAGGACAACACCTGTGTTCAAAATGACCTTGGCCATATAACCAAAGCAAAACCGTAACGAAAGTGCAGCCGGTTCGGGCGGCACCGCCCAAGAGATAAAAAATCTTACCTTCTGGGTGAATTGTGAATAGCCACTCAGGTTTGTTAATGAGATTAACGTTAACGATGTCATGAGGAACATTCTTCACGTTCAATACAAGTCGTGCTCTGTGAGCATAGGGGCAATACTGCATTGAATACAAACGCCATTTTCCTTCCACTTTTTTCGGCAGCTCGGAACCTGCAAGAAATCACCATTGCGCATTAATTTAATTAACGTGTTGTAAAAATAATTACCGGTCGCTAAATGTTTTGAGCTCATGATTGATGTTTGTGAGTGGGCTGTCCGGTGCAATTTAAAAAATTACTGACGGCCTGCCAACGGATTAGAAGTACGTGCCAAAGTAGTGGAGCCGACAGAGCCGCGCTCGATAACTCCAAGCGACTGAACGAACCGAGCAGACCGAATGGAATGTTCCGATTAAAAGACCGGCTCATAAGAGGATGGTTTTACATGCCTTTTATCTTGAAGGTTACTTGCTTGGAATATAATGGATAATTCGTCTGAAGTGTTATTCTTTGTTTTTACTTCACAATAGATAAGGCTGCTGCCATAGCTGTACTGTATATTAATATTTGAATACGATTATTTTAGTGTTTTGTGTGTATATTCAATATATATGGCAGGCACACCTGCAATTGATTTTAATCATTAACATTTAAAAAACGACCCTATTCAATTTTCAATAATATTATGGTTTATTTGCATAACAATTGTATATTATAATCATTGTAGTAGTTGTTCACTCAATCATCAGATTAGTACATAGCCATACATAATTGCATAATAAAGGTACAAACAAATGTAATTAATTTGCACCAACTTCTTTATTTACTAGATAAATTTTTAATTGATTAATTTGATTTCTGTAGTAGATATTCGCCATGCCTATATATTTTGCTTGAGTAAAATAAAATGAAATAGCATGGAAGTAAATGCTATAAAGTGAAAGTTGTTGCACTATCGGTATGTTTCAGGAAAGGGAAAGAGGTGCAGGCGAAAGAAGCAAATCGCACGTTGCAAAAGACACAACATTTCATGTAACTCTTCTATTTCATTTTCCGCGTTGCTTGCTTCGCAACATCTTCAAAGTTGCACTAACACTGGGAACAATCAATTCGCAGATCCCGTAAGCTCTTTTATGCATATTCTTTTCACAACTATTGTCACAAATGCTCAATTATGCATGTGCGGAACATCTTACGTTGGTATACTCTGTATATTTAAAATTTGAGACGGTAATTAGAAATTTTTATTTTTAATTATTCTTACATACTTATTTTTATTATATAACTAACTGTATTTATGGCATGTGTATTGGAGTTGATTAAGTGGGTGACACAACTAGCATCTTTTCAAGCCAACAATAAAATATAATAATGATCTAGCACCGAAAAACCCCTATTCACAATTCAGACTAGATTTTTGTTTGTTAGACTATCATAGATAACTTTAGATTGTTAATTGAATTTTTATTCTAAAACCATTGACATGTCAGAATTGTTTGCTGACTTTAATATAATTTTTTTGAGGT
Source organism: Ecitophya simulans (assembly GCA_027574965.2). NCBI lineage: Eukaryota > Metazoa > Arthropoda > Insecta > Coleoptera > Staphylinidae > Ecitophya > Ecitophya simulans. Next base: position 22,258 of record JAODGE020026867.1, read on the forward strand.
AAGAATAGTTTTGTAAATTTCTCTCATCTTAAATAGCTTAGTTCTTGCTGAATTTTTGACGCACACGGTATAAAATTAACACAAACTATATTATTTATTTTAATATCACAGCTTAGAAACACATTTGTGCTATTTTAAATACGTAATATACGCGGACTATGTGCTTAGAAACTTAGTTTACACAAAATTAAAATATTAATAGACAATCGTTACATTGTAAATTATCTTCTTGTAGATAGATACAAAGCGTAATTACAAAATATATCTCTAATATTGAGTTTTCGGCAATTTCTATAATATTTTATGGTCAAATTATAAAAATGTATTTATTTATATAAACAGAAACATGCAAATTATGCAAAGCGTGCTCTTGACTCGTCATAATATAATATAATATGTATAAATCTAAATTTCTCTAACATTTTTCTCATTGACAGAGGTCACTAACAAAATGTTTAAAACTAAAAATGCATAACAATTTTTGAACTTCTGCACCTAATTGTTATTGAAATAATTAATAATAATTATAAAGAAGAAATTTACCAAAATTTCCTGGATAATGTTTGTAAAACTGATTGTGAGTATGCAACTGATGACTTTTTTTACTGTCAAACATACAAAAACCATTGGAATTTCGAAAACGACGGGATTTATAGATTTATAAGAAGCAATCCCATTAACGTTGGGCACCAGCAAAATATTGATGTAGGCAAAGTCAATGCGTTGCTAGGTGTATTACGCAATCAGCGCCAAAAGTGCAGCACACTCAAACCTAATCGATCCACAACGCTGCGCCGCGATTCTACGTTACGCCGCGTATCGCACGTCTGTGCGCACTGGTGCACTCCGCTCGTGGCATTCGGCGGGTCTTCAGTTGCGTCGGTGAGGTGGAAGCGCGATCATCCGCGTCAGTCAAAGCCATCCTCGATCGCTCATGCGGCCGCAGTCGCGTGTATCGCACCGGTCGGCGCGGTTGGCACTGCACTTGTCGGCCGAAGTTGCGCGCAACATTCAAACCACACTTTCCAAATTCGTCTACCACCTTTGCGAAACAGCCTGCCGAATGTTATCATATCAACAAATGAATATTCAACTACGTGTTTCAATAACGTTCGCTATCAGTTAGGCCGATCATGAGATAACGCGATATATTTTATACTTTAACAAAACATTCCGACAAACCTTTCGAATTTTTGTGTAAGCAATACTTTTTAATCACTGGCTTATCGTATCTTTCAATTGTGATGATAAACTGTCTCCATTCATTCTGAAGGTTCCGACTTGACATTACACGACAATCCATAAGTTCTAAAAGCTACTAGTCTACGGTTGCAATAATTAAAAAGTGAAGTTAATTAATAATAATTCTGTGCGACACGTTTGGCTATTTGTAACAAATGCAATTAAATACCGAAGTAGACATGAGTGGAAACAATGGAAATGCGCAATGGGACAGAGCGAATCGAAGTGAATCTCCAACGAGTTATACTGGCAGTCATGCACCTTCGGTAATTATCCATATAACAATTATTAATATAATGAACACACTTATAACAACACTTTTGGAGTCGAAAATTTAAAACATGCAAATTTTGTAAATGTTATGTTCTAATACTATGATATACGTTAAAAGGTTCGTATGTATATATTATATGTTTCACTATGAAACTGATTGTGAGTGAGCCATGAATAGTACAGGTGAAATCAATTATTTGTTGTGTGGCCTGAAACAAATCTCGAAATACATACTCACTCGTGTATTATATTGTGAGTCAATGAATAACAAATATTAATGAATCCGTATAGCGGAAGCGCAGTCTACAGGTGCTTTGGCGAATAATAATCATATTATTTCGGGCGGATATAACTGTAACGTCGATTATCGGATCAAAGACCACATCGAGAAATGAAAGTTTCGTCAAATACGACCGAGGATAAGATAAAATATACGACTGATTTGTGCTTTGCTGCTACTTCTAAAAATGAGTATGTATTTTAAGACGAATCATCAATTATTGTCAAACTTGTTGGTTTAATTTACTAACATAAGAAAATGCGCGCAAATCAATATTTGCTTTTCTAGAACCGATTTGAATTTAACTTTGCGGTATGTAGCTATTTCTTACTAACGATCGTTATTTAGTTTCAATTAGATACGTACTTACGTACAGTTGGTTGGTTGCTAACTGTTCTCAATCAGTAGTCAACAATAATTAAGGAATAAACTACTGAATGTTTCAACTAATTGCTTAATTTATTTGGCGCCTATTAAATATAATAATTATATACTTTTCTGCGTCGGTAAATGGTTATTTTGCCAGTGTTCAGTTAGATTGTCATCCCACACCTTGCGAATTTGGTGTTTCCAAATTGATTTAATAAGTCTCCGATAGACACTTGTAAATGGTTAATATTTATAAGTGTCTATCAGACGCCTTCCTTGCGCCACAGCCAGTTAAAATTGATTGATTTCACTTTCAACTGATGAATACCGTAATAAGGTCGGTTTCTGAATGAATACGTTCGGAAAGGTGTCATAAGGCTAGAAAATGAGAGGCCTTCTGAGAAACAGCGATAAAAATCAATTTTACCTTGCGTAAGTCATTAGAAATTTGCTAGGCAATATTAGATATGCCAATTACCGCATTGGAATTGAATTGTGAATTCAAAATGACTCAATGTCTGCGTAGCGTCGAAATTGCAACCGTTTTGGGAAATATACTTTCAACTCATGAGTCATATGTTAATGAACATTTCTAGCAATGTGAGAGATAATATATGTCATCTAATCTCCACTTCGAGGAAGTAAGACGGAGTTAGTAGCTTTTGTTGATCTGAATTGGCAAACTTAGAAAATATTTGCTCGTGAAAGTTGAAAAATACATTAAAACTAAATATCGGAGAAATCTTTAATGGGTTTATAATATGATTGACTTTATGACACAAAAGAATGTTAATCTGTAATATTTGAACAGGAATCGTCAATATCAATACTGAAGTTTGAAATAATTTATTATTATAATAACATTGGAACTTTTCATTGCTTTTGATAATGTGGTTTCATGTTTTATATTTGCATACGTACTTCAAATGTGCTGTGCTATTATGCAAGGTTGAAGGTCGTTTAGAAATAGCATGTATCCATCTACTTATAAAGCGTCCAACTGAATTGGTTCTTGTTTTGGTTTTCCGTTGTGTACACTGTTGTATGATGAACTTTATTGTCCTGGCACGGCTTTACCTTTATGCATCGAGCTGGTGTTACCGAATAAAGGTTGCTTCGAATTTGCGCTCAATTGTTTGCGGTTGAAATATGCGTTGGAGTAGCGAGACAAATGTCATCCGTGATTCCTATAAAGCCGATGGCACGCAGGCCAATGCAGATAAAATTCTCACAGAATATTGTGAATTATAAGTTAATTATATATTAATTTAATGTTAGCATCCTATAACATTTTAAATACTTTAAACCTGACGATAGAACGCGTCACTCAATGCGTACACACTCTATCTACTGCATTTCATTTTGCCATGCTGAGAAATTATGTATCATTATAAATTTCACGCTCTTCTCAGGTAATCAATTACATCATTTTTACTCATTTTGAACCAGAATTCCGTACGAAATTCTTGCCAACTATGTACATGTGTACTCACTTCCACATTCGAGTTAATTAGTCAATCGGATCTTCCGCCAAGTGCACGCAAACGCGAACGACACGACAGACTTACCGGCAATTATAGTTTCCGGTGTAGTTGTCAATCGCTTTATGCATGTACAAACAAAATAAAACCCATGCGCTGTTAACCTACTTTTGCGCCATAATAAGCCTTAAAAGCGAGCAGTTTGTAGGCTTACTTTGGTTTAACAAATTAGGGCCATTTATAACAAAAAAATTATTACTTACGTTTAACAGTTCCGGGCTCTTTGCTGCATCGACTACAAATTTGACGACAGGTTTACGAACACATTAAATTTGCGTGTTTTAAGTTGACCACTTTATTTATTACCGTGGAAAATCGTTTCCTGGTCACTGATAGCATAATTTTAAAGAAAAGTGTCACCTTGAACGCTTAAGTCATATTTATTGAAGTTAAGCTGATCACCTTTGCTGTACTAAGAGGTGAATACTATAAAGAATATCGCAAGTGGTAACCAACATTAGTTCTCTTTGACAAAGGTCAGCAACGAAATTTACAAATTACACTTGACAAGAAATTTCAAGTGTAACTAAGCAAACCGCCCGCACATCTGGGTTTCGTCAAGACGATGGTATACGTACAGGCTGTTTGTAAAAATAATAACGGCTAAATAATTTATTTATTTGTAACTATGCAATTTAGTTTTTTAATTTAGAGTTAAAACATGAATTAATTTAATTTAATCGTATTGAACTAATTTGCCTAACATTTTCAATTGCAATTCCATAGTCTGTAGTTTATTGGCACTCCTTTACTGTATTGATCAAAATTGTTTTCCTCGACAGTTTTTCTTAATAGTTATTTTACTTTCATGATCACTCTGTATATGTCTAATTTTTGGCGGAAAATTACAAACGCTTTAGTTACAAGGACTCCCACTGTGTGCTTGCTGGCATTTCTTTGGTAGCGAAATTATAAAATAATCGCTATTAATTTATAGAAGTACCCTATTTAACATTAAATATACAGCTGTTGACTTGCAGAAACTGTCGGATTTAAGTTTGCGTCCAGATCTCAAATTTTAAACTTTAAACTGATTATAAGTATCTAAACAGTTTTTTCTAAGCCACATGCCACTTGAGAGATTCTTTCTAGATTTCGAAGAGACCCGAAATCTAGACAGAAATAGCTGATCTGCTAAAGATCAATGAATATCATATAAGTGTTTAAGATGATACTTGTGCAACGGACAGAAGTAATGACAGTAAATATAAAGGTAGAACATATTTATCCGAAATGTATGACATCCTGCGATTCCTACTTAACTCGAAGTGACGAAACTATTAATCATTAACCACCTTGAACCGTTCATATTAACTATATATGTTGATGTAAACTTTTGTATCATTACTATCCTGTGTCGATTTACCTTATAAAAGAATTATTAAGTATCTACTTAAAGCTACGTTAGATTTTATGCACATCCGATTGGTCGTAACTTTAAAGAAATCGCATACCATTGCTGTCATTCGTTGGTTAGGTAAAATTATGTTGGGTCCAACCAACAGTCCCCACACTCACGCGTAGTACGTAATCAACCTGCTAGATGTAATAACAAGTTATATTGGATGTTTCAATATACGCGATATCTGCACGAGACTACTTAAATCAATTGCATAATATGAAATAGTTTTCGGCATTTTTATGTTGCATTCAGACTGCCGCGAGCTAGCATAATTTCCTACGCGACTATTGGCGCGAAACTTGCCGAGATCTACATAATCAGTGTAAAAGCACATTTGCTGCCTACTCGGTATGAAGGCTTGTATGTGTGTGTGCATGATGTTAACAAGCGCAGGCTGCGTTCTCCGCAGCGCGGGCGATAATAAAAAGCAGTCGGCTCAAGGCGTTGCAGTGCGCCGCACATTTTGAGTTTTCTTACTGTTGATTAACTGATAACGCTACATTGTTGTGCCCACATTGCGTTCTGCGCCATCGCTTCTAAATGTTTAAACGCCGTGGCTAATCGTGTGCGGTTGTGTTCTTTCAGGTTACTACCACCAGCAATCGCGTGGTGCTCTTCGGCGACGATTACAAGCCTAAATTGCTGAAGAAAGCACCGTCTATGCGCGCTATCAAGAACTACAACAACATTTCCACCGACGACGGTATCAACGAAAGCTACGACAATTTGACTTTTCTTACCGAGGAAGAAGTGCTGCAATCAAAGAAGGATAAAGTGAACAATAACAGTAACAGCAAGTATTTGGAAGACGTTGTGCTGCCGTCTGTGCTAGTGTCCGGACACATTTATACCAAAGAGGATGAAGATTATAACCATACAATGAATTCGCGAATATCACGCGGCTCGCATTCGGCGATGAGCTCAGAGGCGGATTTGCACGCGGAGGAGCTTGGATCGACCGTTAAGCTGATTTCACCAAAGTTTCAAGAGGTGAGTCAAACATTTATCGCGTCTTTATTGTTTTATTGCGCCGATGACGTTAACTGGGACGTCAATCATAAAACATTTATTAGTATTTACCTGGAACGTTTATTTATATTATATAAAGGAAAATTTAAAATACGTGAATTCAATCAAGATTACTAAGTACTACAAACAACATGTACAAATTGCTTGTTAAGAGTGTTAGTAAATCGATAAAACTAAAGCAATATTTGACAATAAGATGTTGTTAAGTAGGTACTGGGAAAATAGTCTTAAATAATATAAATTATTTAATTACCTTGCGATGTCTTTGCTCTGAATAGAACGATTCCGAATATTTTTCAACGCAGTGTTGAGCGTATACCTCTCCTTTGAGCTATAACTACACCTGCTTATTTTTTTTCATCAGTAATTTTGGCACTAGAATTTGGTTCTTATTGTTACGATTACTTGGGCAATCGATCTTGTGAATTTTGTCTCTCGCAAGATCTTGAAACGTAGTGGAAGAATACGCGTGGTTTTATATAATTTAAATCTCTAGTCATTTTGTGTACTTCCAATCCGAAATTAATAAACAAATACACTATTGTTTAGATGATTATGATGTAAAATACTAACGCAATCAAATTCGCTGGATGAAATGTTTTCCAGACAAAAAATATCTCGTGTTTTGGTATAATGTGAACATGAGTGATGGGAGAGCAATATCGTACCTTTAGTCTTATTTTGACGTCGGAACTCGCAACTTGTCTATTTGTGGCACGCGCACAACATTTCGCACAAAAATAAATGCACATTGGTGCACAGGTAGAAGTCTTATAGGAGTCAACATTTCGTTGAAGGTTGACTCACAAACATGCGCTGAGCGGTCTTCACAACGTGTCTGAGCTTTGTGCGAATCGTGGATTGTTGGTTATGAATATTTGTCGATTCGACATCATTAATTCGTGTTTGTGACCAGGACGTCGTGGATCGCTTCGATACAACATCAATTGCTATTGAGGAGTTGTTTTGAAACGGTTCGTGTCGTGATATCAACGTGGCGTGTACCAAGTGCCTCATCAATTTAATATTTAACTTATGTCTGACATTGAAGTTTGGTCTTATGTTTTTTTTCTAAATAGTGTTTTGCCACTTAGGGAGATATAAATAAAGTGAACTCCGCGTAAGAAATTATTTCTTGCTGCGAAGGATGAAGCAGGTAACTTGCATAATTTATTTTAATAAACAGCAAAAAATGTGTTTATTGGTTCATTAGATATCTAGTTAAATAAAAATGTCTATGTTTTATAATAATTATTCTATTGAAAACGCAACTGAAATGCAGTTCCTACTTTCGTTTTTATATCTATTTCCAATTGTCACGAAATAGTAAAACATGAAACAAAAGGTTTTATTGTTAATGTACTCGTTTATCAGAGTTGATTTTTTTATTGCTTTTGCTCGCTTGCTTCACTTCATGTTTCACAAAGTGTTTACGATTACACAAACGACTCTATTTTTACGCTGTAGCAAGAGTGTCACACAGGGTAGATGTAATATTTAAGTGTCTTATTTCACCTTGTTCATTAACCATGTGAAAACCATCAGGAGTTTCGTTAAAAAAAACAAATTAATATTTTCTTCGATGGTGTTTATTCGCGAATAAGACGTACTTTCAACAGTGCGCAGAAATAATTTGATAGTCTAATTGTAGATAGATGCTTACACGACTAGATTTATTCTTTGTTTATTTTTTATCAATTGCCGTATTTGTTTCACATGTTGGGTTTGGTAACGTCTTCCATTAAAATTCGTACAGAAAGAGAACAATTGAATTGTGTGCTTTTGTTAGTTACATTGATTTTGCAAGTGTTTTGTAAGATTGCAGATTATTTATTTGTTTGCATAAATTAATAGCAAAGGCAATGTAATTGATTTACAATGAAAGAAGAGTGAACTGTTTCTGGCTATTGTATATAGACAAATATTTAACAATAAATTAACAATAAAAATTGTACAATTGTACAGTCGATTCGTATTCAATACTACTTGCAATAAATTATAAAACAACACTTCGTTTGAGACATGAATTTAAAATACACTTTTAATATCGTTCTAGAAATAGACAAGTTTAAGGTTTTTTAGTGCGAATTCTAGAGCGTTTTTAGCAAATAATTGCGCGAATTCTGAAAGTGATGCAAATTTTATGGGTCCCAGCTCCGGCTTAGTGTAGAATGGGACGAAAAATTTTTGGAGAGAGAACATTGAAGTGCTTTATTGTTAGTTCGATAAGTTCGAGTTGAAGCAAGTTATAAAATCCTGAGCAACTTTTTTCTTTCATTAATTGCGCGAAATTTCTTTTTGGCGAAAATTATTACTTAACGTCTTTGTCATTAAATCTTATATTTATTCGAGTCTTTGAAATACAATTTTGTCAAAGACTTTTAGCGGAAATCGATGCCAAAAATGGCCTAAAATAGCCCAAAATCAAACGTAGACTTCGATTCGTACATAAGTCTGATGTGATAAATGTGATAAATTTGGAGAAAAAAAAACGGCGAACTGCCGTTGTTGAACTTAAGATTTGAAATATTCGTTAGGACTAATTATAACTGACATTATATTTTGTTTGCGTGTGCATTTGAGCGTCTAGTTGGCCGGGAATTTCAGTGAAAACCACCTGGTCAAATTTGAATTTGTTATTTGGTTGTAACCGCAAGTGAAAAGTAAAAACATTCAAACATTATCTCAACTAATAATAACTCTACACAAAATTGCTTAGTACCATTCGAATCTACGTTCAAATCTGCGTCGATTAAGCTAGTTTAATTTAATTTTTATATTTTGAAATTTTTTGAAAAGGAGAGAAGAGGTACCTCTTCTCACATTTGCCAAAAATTGAATGCAATGTTAAATTAGCGAAACATGATCTCAACTAATATTAACTCTAGACAAAATTGCTTAGTACCATTCGAATCTACGTTCAATTCTGCGTCGATTCAGCTAGTTTAATAGGATTTTTATATTTTGCCATTTTTTGAAAAAGTGAGAAGAGGTACCTCTTCTCACATTTGCCAAAAATCGAAAGCAATGTTAAATTAGCGGAACATTATCTCAACTAATATTACCTCTAAACAAAATTGCTTAGTACCATTTAAATCTACGCTCAATTCTGCGTCGATTAAGCTA
>JAODGE020026868.1:0-11253 GCA_027574965.2 Ecitophya simulans
AAGTTAGCCCAAATTAACGAGATTAAGAGTGGCAATAGAGGGCGCAAGAACAGAGAGTACATTTGGGGCGCGGTGAATCGCGTAATGTATTCTCAGAAATTAGTAAATGTTTGTAATATGGTTATTGATATGTTTAACAAAGAGCCCAGGTTGTTGGAAGTAACTACTCCAGTTTATATTCTTGGTAAGCGTACACAAATCGGTGAGGAATTGGTAAGCATGGTCTCAACATATTCCTTTCTAAAGGTGATTTTCATGGTAACTTTGGAGATTTGTTATATTTTGAGAAGATGCTCTGGCCATTAACTCCTTTGTACAATCCGGCGGCTGCCTTGTTTCTCGGAGATTATGTGGATCGTGGTTGGTACAGCATCGAGCTGATTGCATATTTGTTTGCGTCGAAAGTGCTCCATCCGCATAAGTTTTTGCTTTTGAGAGGCAACCATGAGATAAGAGACGTGCAACAAATATTCACATTTTATTCGTACGTAGTTTATACTTATGGATTACATCGACAACGATGATTCAATCACATTATATTATTAGTGAATGTTTGGCTAAGTTTGGGGATCAACAAGGCCGACTTCTGTGGGAGAATGTAAACAGTTGCTTTGATTACATGCCAATCGCTGCTGTAGTGGATGGTCAATTATTTTGCTGCCACGGGGGCATACCACCACCGTGGTTGTGCACAACAATAGACGCCATCAACAAAATCCCAAAGCCATTGTCTCATCCGGAATTAAAAAGTCCTCTGGCCTGGGAAATGTTGTGGAATGATCCGATCAGGTAAAGATGATCACTACTTACAAACTGGTGCTAAGACATTTTGAATGACGTTTTAACAGAGACACTGATATTTCCAAGGATGTTCAAATTGAACTCGCAGCAAATAGCGGTTTTGCCGTAAATCAAAAACGAGGGACAGCTCATGTCTTCAATTTCGAAGCAACACAACATTTTCTAAAAACTCATAAGTTCACACATATCATTAGAGCCCATGAGTTAGCAATGTCAGGATTTGCGGTAAGTGCAAATATTCTGTTTTTCCACACAAATTGTCATATATACAACAATTTCTTATAGATTTTTCATCAAGGTAAACTCATTAGTGTTTTTTCATCATCGAGATATAATGGAAGCAACAATGAAGCAGCATGTCTTTTAGCTGAAAATTATATTTTAAAAATTATTAGACTAAATCCTGGTTCTACTTAATTATTTATTTTAATATGCTTGTCAAAATTCAGTTGTCAATAAGCGATCATTCAAATTCCATAGTGCAATGCGCTAATTGTGCGCATACATTTCTCATTTTTCACTCGCGGCCATTCTTCATAAATTTCTCGTGATCGTTTAATATGCGTTTCATTTGAAATGCCTCAGGTAAATAGCTTTCCATTAAATCTGGTCGTCTTGAATGTATATATTGCAAGTTCAATTTCAGAAAGAAATTCTCCAAATCCATGTTGGTCAAGCTGGTGTCCAAGTGGGAAGTGCCTGTTGGGAGATGTTTGGTCTTGAACATGCCATTCAACCTGACGGCGCATTGGCCTACGAATATGTTAGACCGACAACCAGTGACTCCGCAGATGGCATGGGTACCTTTTATAATGTCTCCGACGTTGGCAGATGCGTTCCGAGGTGTGTGATGGTAGATTTGGAACCCTCTGTAATTGGTAATAGCTCCAATCGACCTAAAACAAAGAACGGAGACTTATGTAATAAAATGTTTTAGATGAGATTAGAACCGGTACCTATAGACAGCTATTTCATCCGGATTTACTGCTGACTGGCAAAGAAGACGCGGCCAGCAACTTTGCCCGCGGAATGTACACGGTGGGCAAAGAAATGCTTGATGTTGCCTTGGATAGAATCAGACGGGCCGCGAACGAATGCGAAAACTTACAGGGATTCATTATATATAGAAGTTATGGGGGAGGCACTGGATCTGGGTTTAGTACCATTCTCTCGCAGAATCTCCACCATGATTACGAAAAGTGTACCTTGGCTGAATATGGAATCTACCCATCACCAAGAGTATGTTTGTAACTATTATCAATCAATTGACTCTTCATTATCATTACATCACCATTTATTATTTCTGTTTTCAGCTGTCACCTGTCATTGTAGAACCATACAATACAGTCTTCAGCGCGCACGGTGCCATGGAGTATCAAGATATTAGTTTCTTACTAGACAACGAGGCAGTTTACGGAATTCTCGGAAGATTGGAGGTTCCCGATCCCACCTACACAAATACAAATCGACTTCTTGCACAGGTGGTATCCAATCAAACCGCATCATTGAGATACGAAGAAGGGCTAAACGTAACGCTTCAAGAAGTGGACACTAACTTGGTGCCATATCCGCGTCTTCACTTCCCTCTTATATCATACGCACCCTTCGTTCCAATATCGCAATCCTTCTATGAACAAACGTCAGTGCTAGCCATGACCAATTCCTGTTTTGACCCCGGCAACCAAATGATTGTGTGCCATCCAGCAGAGGGCAAAATCATGAGCTGTTGCATGCTCTACAGAGGAAACGTGCAACCAGTTGACGTCAATTCGGCGATACAAAACATCAAAATTAAAAGGAGAAATACGTTTGTTGAATGGTGTCCCACAGCATTCAAAGTAATGACAATATCATGCCGTAGATTGTCCTGTTCTTAATTTCACAGTTATGTGTTTGCAGGTGAGTATTAACTATTTACCCCCAACCTGTGTCCCTGGCGGAGATTTAGCTAACGTCCAACGATCAGTGGTAATGCTGTCCAACACCACGGCGGTAAAATGCTGCTGGGAAGATATTGCGAGAAAATTTAGCACAATGTACAAAAAGCGCGCGTTCGTTCATCACTATGTCGGCGAAGGAATGGAAGAAGGAGAATTCGACGATGCACTAGACGACGTCGAAAGTTTAGTGCAGGATTACAAAGAGGTCGAATTATAATATCGGATGAAATACATACACAATAAATAAACTCAATGAAAACCACCCACAAATCGTATTTATATATATATTGTTAACTGTATCTTTAGCATCTTTGGTTTCCAATGAAAATATTAATGAAATATATCCTTATGTTATCTTAAAAATTCATTTCCAGCAATCAATCAACTGATAATAAATACACAGCACACAACTGCGACAACTCTCCCCATTCTCAACGTGAATGTATCTTACAAAAATAATAGTGAACGTACAAATGTAATGATCAACAATCTCCGTCGCTGCTCTCTCTCAGCGAAAACTAGCCCGAAGTACACAGAAAACGTCACGAAAAGTTCTACTCGCCATTAAAACGCATGCACATATTCGTCTCAAACACAAACGTTACCATCAAGTTCGTCTGACTTTTAAGTTCATTTAGTTCGGTTCGTATTTACCATTAAGTTACCCACTATTAATCAGGCAAATGCTTTAGAATTTACTTGTTTATATTTCATTTTAACGTTATATCGTGCTCCGTCAATATTATTCGTCTGCTGATCAATGAAATATTGAATCGTTATCGTATAATTTTACTTACGGATGAATATTTTATGCTCCTAATTAATTGAATACTGCAGTATTTGCTAGGTTTTCCTTTTTGATCATCGTCGACATAAAATCTCATTACATTGATAATCTATAATTTACAGGGTTAATTTAAATAGTACATGTATATGGTTGTCGAGAGTGATTCGGTGAAAGTAATGTTTTACGTCCTAATCAAAGACTAGTAATTAGGTTAATAGACTTTTAACGTCAACTAATTAATGTTCTTTACACAACTTAACACACAAAGCTTCGCATCTTCGAGAATAAACCAACAAATAACAGAATAAAAGCTTGATAGAATTATAGTCGCCAGTTTTCTTCAAGAACAGTGCTTTGAGCCGAGTGTAATGTTTTTCGATTGCAACCATTATATTTGTATAAACTATATCTATCACAAGAGTTGCTCTAGTCTAAATATTAATGTTACATTATATATGTCTGGACACTCAAGTATAGAATAATTGTCTTTGATTTTATCTTTGATTTGCAGTTTGAAACACTCGAAACGTCGATGAATTACTCGGAAATCTTTGGTTTCATACAACTTTTTGTAACATTTGCATATTTGCCCGTCTTATGCGTATTTCGGGGTGCTTACCAAGTCACGTGTGATTATTGTTTAATTAGAATATATTGAATCGTGACTAATTGTATTACCTTATGTATTGTTTGTATCCGCGTGTAATTGTTTCGCGTTACGCGGTGTAATTCAATGCAATAGTCTTGCTTCAACCTGTTTAACTTCTAGTTACATGCTAATAGAGTAAATGTTGTACTAAATTTTCATCAATTCACCGCATTGCTCGCTTTTGAAGTGCAGTCTTTATTTACAAATTGGGTGGGTGGTTGCCACCTGGGGTCGCGCAGCATCACGATCGACACGGGCCCGCGCAAGATCCTCAACAGGTCTATTATCGAGCCGGTGTTCATGTGTTCCACGCTTTCGTCGTTTACCTAGAAAATATATAAAGAATCAAAGATATTGTATGGATTATATAGCGCAACAGTGATGGTACCTTCATAATTCGATCTCCTTCCTTGATACGTCCATCTTTGGAAGCAACGCTGTTGGGATGAACGGCGCTGACGTACGTCTGCCCTACGGGTCCTTGCAAACTGAAACCCATGCGGCTGTTCCACCCTCTGTTCAGTTCAATGGCAACGATCTGCACGAACGCATGTAATAGATTAACCAATGATCGGAGTACGAGATGAAGAGCTACTTGTACCTCTGGTTGGTCCGGCACAGACGGTTTGGGCTCCTTGATAATGCTCTTCTTTCGTCTAGGCTTCTTCTCGGGTTCCCTTGGCAATGTGCTACTGCTTTGCGCAGGCGTCGTGCTGGTACTCTTCTTGTGTTCCAACGTGGACACGCCGTTCTCTCTGCCGGCGCTACCGCAATGCGGGTGCGCGCTCTGGTATGCCGGATGCTTGTGACTGAACGCTGGATTCTCCGACATAGGAATATGAGGCATGCTCGCCGGTTCTTTCGGATAATTGTCGTCGCACTCCACCTCGGTGCTGTTCATCTCCTCGTTCATATTGTACGTGAGATTGGGGGCGTCCAAGATCTCGGCGTCGAGATTGTTCAGTTCGTAGGCGTTGTGCGCGAGAGAGAAGTTAAACTTGGGCTTACGGCACGCGACCGGCGTTTGCTTCGGGTTGTACAGCTCCAGAGAGAGTGGTCGCGACGGTTTATCACAGTCGTCGTCGTCCTGGATAAACAGCGAGTTGAATGACTCTTCGTCAAAGGGCAGGTATCCGCCTCGTTGCAGGAGACCTTCGTGAAACTGCTCCTCGGGGACGTAGTAATGAGTAGTGACGTTGGGATTGTTAGGATCCGCGGACGCGTCGGAGGGGCAGGTCATGACACGACTGCGGATGCGTCTAGGAGAGGCCAACGGCGATTGGGACTTGTAGGAATCCGAATTTGGCATTAGCTTACGTACAGCTATGTCGTTGAGCATATCCATGGCTTCTTGACTGCATCAGAAATAGAACGCCAGTTCAACTAGGCGCTATTGATTTCGCCGTGATATAGATGACTCACCGTAATTGAGCTTTTTTAGTAAATGAGGTCCGCGGAGTGGTCTCCGTAGGAGAGAGGGTTGCGATGGGCGTCTGGGCGGCGTCCCTGTACAGCCGCAGCTTGACCAGTTGACCGCACTTCCTTAGAAAATTGACGGCCTCGTCGTGGGTCATCGACGAGATTTCGACGTTGTTCACGGCGATGATTTTATCGCCAGGTCGGATGCGTCCATCGTTGAGGGCGGGGTCGCGCACCAGCGCTCTGATATAGTGCCCGAGCGCACTATCGTCCTCCTTGCGGAGGGTGAAACCTAACGATCCGCCGATCTTACGCATGGTAATCTCGAATTCCTGAATCAAAATTTTCGTCAATTTTAGGTCGAGCCGTGAGTAGATATTGGTTACCCCATTAATATCGTCGTCGCTGATATTTAATTGATCCGGAGTGAGAGCTAGCGGAGCAAGCTCTCGTCTTGGCGGCGGCGGGGGGACTTCCGAGATGGGGCTGACGCAATTTAACACGTCCGGGGGAGGTCGGCAGACGCGCAGCTCAACCTGGTTGGCGGCCGTTCGCAACACTTCGAGAGCTTCCTGCGCTCATTTCGAAAATGAAAAATGACAAAGTGAACGTGGAACTTTCGCGTTTAGGAAGCGCCTTAAAATATGATTAATAGAACCTCGTCCGGGATCGTCGCGACTGGGCGCTGAGAGTTCGGAAAAGGCGAAGAAAAACGACTTCTTAAATGCGAAACAAGTTTGCCAAACTTTTGATTCACCCGAGCCGGGCAGGACGCGTCTTCCGGAAATTAATGTGCGCCGATTAAAAGCCGTTTGCTTCGTTTTCCTTCCCCAATTCTGCGCGCTCGGCGGCGTCCCAGGCTTGCGACTCTCGAAAATTTGCTCCCGACAGCAGTCTTCATGCTTTATGCTTTATTTTCCCTTACGTAATTCGTGAGGCCGGTGAGCGCGACTCCGTTGGCTTCCAGGATGAGATCGCCAACTTGGAGTACGCCGCAGGCGGCCGCCGGCTGGTGGGGAAAGAGGCGCTTGACGCGGATGAGCCCCGGCCAGGAGCCGCCGCTGTCGATGCCGCCGGTGACGCTGAGGCCTAGCCCCCTTGATCCCTTCGCCAAGGAGACGGCGAACGTCGTCTCTGTTACAAACCGATAAAATCATTCCTTCAGAGACGCGCCGAGCGCACCGCAAGGCCGCCCCCCCCGCAAAGTGGGACGCCGGCAAAAAAAGCAGAAAGAAAATGAGAGAAATCGATCATGCTTGACTGACGCGTCGAACCAGCAACATCATTAGGATGTCGTTTTTCTTCCTTCTCGGCTGTAAAAAGCGGCGGACGTCGGAAGAAGAAATCGACGCGGTTAAGTTGTTCGCCTTAACGAGATATGCGTTGCTCAACAATATCCGCATTAATAAATAACTCTATTTGCATTCAGTTTTTTTCTCGCACTGGCAACCGAGCATAAATGAATAAAGGAATCCCGGGCGGCTATATTTCTTTTCCTCCTCGCAGAGCATGTAAAACTGGTGTTCTGCGTCTCCTACGTGTATCTCCCGCGGGGGTAGTTAGCGAGCGTCTTTCGTCCGCGCATTACCATCATCCGACTCTTTTCTTCTGCGGCTTCGCTTCGCAAGACCATCTACGAGTAACGAAGCGAGCAAAAAAGCAGCGGCCCACGTTTTTTCCTAGCGCAGTTGTAGATGTAAAGCGTACAGATTTGCTGTCCAACAGAATCTGTTTTTCTCTTCCTTGTATCACGCGAAGACGCAAAATGTAACGAAGTGAGCAAGCCGCTTTTCGGACCACGGCAGTGTGGACGTCTAGCATTGTAAATTTACCAGTTTTAAAGGCTTTCTGCTGCTTTCACGCTGCTCAACAGCACGGAAATTTTTTGGGAAGTCATCCGAAAAGAAGTTATTTACTTAGTTTGCCGCATAGTTTATGTCCAAATAATTCTTTCAATTACTTTAAAGAAAAAAGATTGCATTTTCCTCATGCTCTCAATACCAGGAACATATTAAGTGAATAGTTGAAATGCGCAAAGTTGCAACATTTGAGACAGTGAAACAGTTCGTTAGCAATATTTTCCAGAGAATTGTAGTGCCGCGTTGTTATGGCATGCGACCGAAATATGATACCAAGGCAGAACAATTTCTCGCGGATTCACTAAATTGCGGTCGGGCAGAATTTCCAAAACTATTTTCCGACAAAGCATGAGTATAAACGACTTTCTTCTTTTCTTTTTTTCTTTAATAAATTCCCCCCTGGCTAATAAAAACGAATCGAATTAAAAATCTGCAAAGCGTGTGATAAAGTCGCGTTTCCAGCGTTCTCAATACGCGGCTTATTTGCGTTGAGGCTTTTGCAAAAACCCGCGCCAAAGATGATCGATGATTACTATTCGGTTCGATGCTCTTTGCTGGTTGGTCCTCGCGTATCNCGTTTCGGTTTCGCTCCGCCCGCCGCGATTCCGGCACTTCGGCAAATTTATTCCGGGCATCGATAAAGCCCGCCCGAAAAGGACCTCGCTGATGTTTTCCCAAATCTAGAAATGCAATTTCGTTTTATGGCCGTTAGCCCGGCGCCATATGCAAAGCACCACGAAAATATCAAAATGCAAAACGCTCAAATCGCTTCGCTATTGTTGCGTTTGTTTAACTTTAAACGCAAAAGATGGTAAATAACTTTGTGAAATTTGCTTAACTGAATGTAAATAAGTAAAAAAGTCTGAGCGAAGAGCGCGGCGCCTTTGCTGATTTATTCAACGCCACGTGCATTCAATATTTAAAGATGGTCCCCGCGCATAGCCACGGAAGCAGAAGAATAAACATTGTTTTTCGCGCTTTTCAGAAACCCCCGCAGCTGAGAAATGTTCGTGCGCACAAAACCCACTGTTACCGATAAAGCTATTTCAGCGTTTACTCGCCCTCCGCAAGCGCACCAACAAACTCGGTAAACGCGCCCACCGAAATTGTTTTCATTCCGGACAAGAAATAGTTTGTCTCTCATTAAAATTCAGCATGCGAATGTTCAAAATGCAAATTTTCAATTCTCGTCAATTTCAGAAAAAAAAATGAAAACAACGCATTCTAAAATGACGTTGTATTTTTTCGAATATGCAAAAGTGGTTTTCCGCCGGCGCCAAGTTTGTGTCATGTTCGCGTCGAGGCGCTTTGTGTTTCCTTTCCAGGAGGCTTTCCATAAACTTGGATTTTATACATTCGTGCGCCCCGCACGCCGAAAGTTTTCTTGTTTGCGTCCGAGAGTTGATGGAATCGAATGGAAAGGAAAAAGTAAAAAGTAGAATACGTGGAAAGCACCCATTGTTTAGAAGACAATGCGAGTTTTCGCCACTTTCGAATCGTGCCAAGAACCACATTTGCATAATCAATTACAACTTCGCTTATCGATGCGTCGAGCAACTCGCTACGGCCAGTAACAGTAAGTGGTATGTACCTAGCAATTTTTGAAACATTGCGAAGTCCCCTAATGTCAGTCCATGATTTTCAGTGATCGCGGCATCGGAGAGAAACAAGAGAAATGATTGAGATGAGTGTCGGCAGTGCGCGATGGTGAACGTTGCGTTACCTGGCGTGATGAACGGATAGCAGGAATGTATGTCCAGGTGATGGTTGCACTGGTTGTCGTGTTCGGGCAGCGGTGGCGGAAACTCCTCTTCGGGCGAGCGCTCCGAGCCGTAGCCTTGATCGCAGAGGACCGTCTGGTTGTCCGAGAACTTCCAATGCAACGGCGCCCCATCCCCGAGCGGCGGGATGCGCTCGACCTGCAACAGAAAGACACAGGTGAAGACCCCTTGCAACGACGACCGTCATTTCACAATCGCGCCGTTTCCGAGCACCGGCGTTCCGCCTAACGTTGCGCCGTCGCCCAACATAAGCAGGGCCGGCGCAATGTTAGACGCACATTACCGTCGGATTGTACGGCTCCTGATTATTGTTGTACGCAGGCTTCTGCTTGCTCTTGCGATTGAACCACATCGTACAACAACGTCCTCGTGCTCGTGCTCGATCTCGCAATCGTTGCAATGGGCATTAACCTGGTCCAAAGGGTCCTCCCTAATTGTCTGCCGCGTGCGCAATGTGTGACTTGACTAGCACAACGACGAAAACGCATGATCATTCCAACGAAAAGAACGCAAATCAGAAAAACACCCAAATCAACGCTTCCGAATGCAAACCCAAACGTACTGCATACTGCGCTACGAATAAAATACCAATTTGAAATGTCCGATGAATAAATCATAAAGAGGACCGTCCAGAAATAGCCACAAAAGCAGTTCGAGGGTGAAAAGCACTTCACATCGCACTCACATCATTTATCGGCAGCTTCTCGTAGCCGTGGTTGTTGTTGGACGCCTCCAAATAGCCAGGCAGGCTGCCGCACACCGGCGGCGGCTGAACGCCGCCTCCCGTGGCAGCCTTCTTACTCTTGCAGATGCTGCCGCTGGAGTCGGAGCGGCGGCCGGACAAACCCTTCGACGAGTGGCGGCTCACATTTGCTCCCATCCTCCTCACATCTTCGCACGCCAATTCGCGACCGCACGGTCGCTCCGGTGTCTTCTTCGGGGCGACTTTAAATACTTTGGCTGCAAGCAGAAAGAGAGGTGCGTTGTCATACTGTGAATCTAATTCCGACAAGCAGCGTTGACACAGCAAAGACGCGACGACCGAGAGAGTAACGAGTCGCGCCGCAATTAACTCGTCAGACAATGGTCTAATCGCGTTAATTAGGCCGTCGGGCTGAAGACGCAGTTCGCGACGCCACGACGCATCGACGCTCGATTTCCATGTCGTCCTCGCAGGTTCGGGCATTCAATTTGTCGGCGATAACCTAATTTGTAGGTCACCGATGAAGCGCGCGGCGTGCGACTCTATCTCGCGTCGCGTCAGAGACGGCTTTAATACAATGTCTGTCGAGATGCGCAATGATCGTTCGATAATTTATTCATGCCGACGCGCCCCGGCCCCGCATCCTGCCGCCTCCGGCGCGTAACCGACGCGCTTCATAAATTCCATTCGAACATAATCGCCGCTGTTGTAAATAATTTATCATTCATCAGCGCAATTATATTACGCGTTCTGTCGCCGTGTCGCGCACAATGTCGAGCTGCGCGACAAAGACCACTCTCTCGCTCGCTGAAATTCGAAACGCGCCAAACCCGAAAGCCGCTAATAAACGAGGTCGAGTGGGACACTCTCGGAGTGGCGAATGCAAATAGGTAGTGGATGGATTATATGCACAGGCACGAGCATTGTCGATCCAGTTTGCGTTGTTTGTAATCAATATGTTTCGACAGGCGCTGACATTTCGCGCTGCGAGTGTGTGTCGGAGTTGAAATCGATTTTACTTACGCTTGCGAACAAAACTGCTGTTTCGACGCTGGACGCAGATCAATGCGCACATGGTGTCTCGCATTTCCGCTGCGCGCCCGACTCACAACCTGGCTCAGACCGTTCTTCACGACTCACTGCTGACGAGGACGGCCACCGAATGTTCGCCGCGGCGCCGGCGCCCGCCGCCAGCCACCTTGGCGGCTGTAAAATCACAGACGCAAACAATCGTCCGACGCTCGATCGCACGCACTCGAGAATCACACGATTCACACGACTCTTTCGAGTTGAAGTGAAGTTGAACGCCAGCAG
>JAODGE020026935.1:0-28144 GCA_027574965.2 Ecitophya simulans
ACCCACGGCAACTTCAACGTTTATACCCACTCATTCATTCACCAGAGACTGACGCCCGCGAGGAGAGATGCGCGTGGATGTAAAGTTCGGGTCGACGAACTACCCGGTTGAGGTGCCGAACGGCTCTGATGTTACACTCGCCCAGCTCAAAGATCTTATTCATGCCGCCACCGGCGTGCTGCCACAGCTGCAGAAGCTCCTCGGGAAGCCCAACCTGCAGACCAAGCCGGATACCACATTGCTATCTGCCCTCGGGATCAAGGCAGGCACCAAACTGATGCTTATCGGCTCAACCGCAGAGGACATCGTGAAAGCCAATGCTCCCTCAGAGACCCCGGGCAAGGCGAACCAGGTGGATGCTGGTACGCGTCTGCTGCGCAGCCTCCCTCTGAACTTCTGGATGATGGCATCCTTCGGTGGTGTCCTGGGAGACCCGTACGTGAGTGGGAAAGGCGAGCCACTGGAGGGTGGTAGTGCCCTGTTCGCGCTACTCTCGCTTGATGTAGTGCTCTCCCGCATCAACACCCTCGGTGCCTCTGCTGTGAACCCGACGGTGTCAAGCACAAAGCTGCTGGAGGCACTTGGGCAGGAGGGGGCAGCCAGTGTGTCGCACCGCTTCCTCACAAGCATCCCTGCTGGGCACCGTGCCGCGATCCAGAAGACCCATGCCGTCGTCCGCAACTGCTACCGCTTCACAGAGGAGGCCACCGCCGCACGGAGCCCTGGCAAAATCCTCGAGGTGGTGGAGCACTGCTTGCAGCGCATCGACTTGCTTCCGCTGCACGAGTGGCTGATGGTGCCCTCTGGGTGGATCGGCGCCAAGTCTTACAACATTATGTACCTCCTCCTCTACCGGTGCAAGCCCGACGCCTTCAGCGTGGTGGTGGTGAACAGGGGCGCCGAGGGCCAAGACTACCACCCGCGCTGGCAGACCGCGGAGAAGGTGACGGCCTGCCCGCTTCTCCGTTTTGATGAGGTGGACAAGTCCAGGCTGCAGGATCGCGCCTTCTGGTTACTGCTGCTTTCCTTGTGGATGCGGAGTAACGACCCGGCGAACTGTTCGGAGTTTGTGCGGGCGGAGGTGTTCTATGATGTGCTCCTGCCGTGGCTTGTCGAGAAGAGCCCGACTGGCAACCACGACCAGTCCCTCAGGCGCTTCGCGACGGAGGTGTTCCTCAGTGTGCCTCAGGGGCCGGTTGGGGCCAGGGAAGCAGCGGAGGAGGTGGTGCCAGCGAGCAGCAGCGCAGTGTCGAGCGACCCCTTCTGCCCATTCATCATGGAGCACGGTGCCACCCCAACCCGCAGCGCATCCTCTGCCATCAAGTCCGCCATCACCGCGTTTTGCTTTCTGCTGGAGCAGTATGGCGGGATGCAGCGTGCGGACATCAAGCGTGTTAAGTTCGTTCTCAAGTATGAGTTCTTTATGCGCGCAGCCGAGGACCTTAGCTTGTATGCAAGGCGCTTTTTGCCAGCTGCAGACGGCACTGCTGTCGCCAGCGGTACTCCCTCAGTCAGCAGCGGCCCAACAGTGGCAGCGTCGCCTGCGTGTCTGCGCAAGGCCCTTGCAGACCTGAAGGAGGCGGGTGTGGAGGAGGGCGCCTTCGGAGTGTCCCTCACCACTCTGTTCGAGGAGGCGAAGCGGCAGAACATCGTGATTAAGAATGCGAAGAGCGTGATCCTCTCAGAGGCGCACTTTGCTGGCAAGACGGTGCTCGTCTACGTTGGGGGGCTGCAGATGCCCGGTGGGAAGCAGCTCGCCACACTCGTCGCGGATGCGGCACAGGCGATCATGCAGACCAAAATCAGCACCGCTACGGAGTTCATCTTCCTCAGCGCGGACGAGAGCCCCGAGATGTACGACGAGCACGCGGCCCTACTACCCTGCGCGCGGGCCGGCTTCCCCTGCGTGGAGCTCATTCAGGCGCTGGAGGTGACCAGAGCCCCACAGATCATGGTCTTCACCCCAGCCGCCACTGGGCAGAGTGGGTCGTCGCCAGTGCTGCTGCACTGCGACGGGGTGCAGGCGCTGCGTGTGGACCCGGAGGCCGTGCTGTTCCCCGACGGGCCCTGGCGTGGCGCCGTGCCCTTGTCGGCCACCGATGTGCGCATGCTGGAGGTGGGAGCGGCGCAGCTCGCGCACCACACGAGGAAGCGCGCAGAGCAGAGCAGCGGCAGCGACAGCGGGGCGGGGCACAGTCATCGCAGGGACACCAATGGCGGCGACACTCTGGCAGAGGCGAGTGTGCGGCACGTGACAAACTTGGTGGAGGCAGTGGCAGGAGTGGTGGCCTGTCTGCCGCGGGACAGCGTGCACGACACGCTACGATCCACAATGGCAACCACCACCACCGCCGACACTCCCGCCTCCGCAGAGAACGCAGTGTCCGGCGCCACCGCCATCACAGCTGGCGAAGCGGAAAAAGGGGAGCGAGCGGCCTGGGGCGCGGCGGTGAGTGCCACCCTCGCACACACTACACAGGTGACAGAGTGCAGCTTTGGCAACGTCGGACTGCTCCCCCTCGCGTCCACCGCCGCGTATTACGGGAAGGCCTTCCACTCCTCCATCCCAGCGGCAGAGAACATGAGCGACCTGGTGCCGGCTCGCAGCTACGCCCAGCTACACACTCTGCTCTCCCGCAGTGAGGTCCTCGTGGAGGCGCTCTGGGCGAAGAGCCGCCACAGCGGCACCGCGTCGCGGGTGGCGGTGCAGCTGCACATCATCGAGTTAGTGACGTGGCTCTTCACGGTGATGATCCCTGTACCGCTGCCTCCGCCCAGCGCGGCGGAGACACCCTCATTCGTGCCAATCGAGGAGGAGGCAGTGACCTCTGACTTCTACACCACTGATGGGTTTGCTGCCACTGAGGGGGACCCACAGGCGCAGATGCTGCGGTCTCTGTACTTCCTGATGCTCTCCTACACGAATGCCTGGCAGGCTGTCGAGACTCCTACCCGCGCCTTTGACTCCGAGCGGTGCCTCATCGCGATGGATATGCTTCTCGTGTTCGACGCGGTTCTGCGTCAGGAGCGGGGCAGCAAGCAGGGCCTCATGATGGCCATCATCCTCAAGAGCGACGGAGGCTATCGTCCCTCCACCAGCCTCGGCCGCGCGGCGCTCCCTTTCGCCACCATCGCCGCCACGCTCGAGCTGACAAAGCCGCAGCTGCTGCCCATCCGCTCCGCCGTGCTGCGGTACGTGCGCCACCAGGCAGAGACCCTCAGCAATGAGCTCTTTGACCTGCGAATGCCGGATAAGCTGGAGCTGCGCAAGGGCAGCTGCACAGTCACCTTCCTTCGCACTTTCCTCGACAACGAGGGCTTCTCCATCGACGATGCGGGCCCGATGGTTGGAAATTCCTCGGAGATGGACAAGCTGATGATCTGGCTCTGCGGCTCGCGGAGCCCATTGGCAGAGAAGCACCCGGAGTTCATGATGCTGCGCGATATGGTGCTGCTCGCCAAGTTCCTCGGCACGATGGAGCCCCGCGACTCCGAGTTGCTGCACCGCCGTAAGGAGATGGACCCACTCGCCTCCTGGCGCATCGCCTTCGAGGAGGACGCACCCGGCAAGCAGATGAGCGCCGGCTGGCGGACACGCCCGCTGCCACCCAAGTGGGAGTGTGTGATGGTGCGTGGTCGCGACGTGGACATTGCCGACATCATTGTCAAGGGCTTCGGCGACCGCGAGGTGATGTACGGGGACGGCCTGGTGCTGCACTCCCCCATCGACGTGAGCCGCCTCATCGAGGTGGATCAGCCCACCGAGGACGACGTGCTGCACGCGCAAACACTCCCGACGTTCGGGGGCACCGTGAGCCCAGAGGAGGCGGAGATGCTGCTGTCGTGCCTGACGACGCCGTACATACGCATTCCCCTCATTCTGGACTTCTTCTCCTCACAGGACCGCAACACGTACCTCTTCGTGCCCGAGGTGCAAGCCATCCTGCGCGCCGTCCTCTTCGAGCCCGCCACATACGTGTCGCCGGAGGAGTTCCAGCTGGCTGACCCGCGCTCCGTCCCAATGCGACTCAACAGGCAGCAGAAGAGCGACCTGGAGCTGCGGCGACTGCGCGGGGACTTGGAGGCGAAGGACAATGAGCAGTGCCTCGGCACCACCTACGGCCTTCTACTCAATGAGATTGCCCACGCCCCGGCTGCGGTGCTGCACCCGCTGCAGCGCATCCTCTCCAGCCTGACCGAGTTGGGCCCCAGCTCCGTGTACAGTGCCAATGCCTCCTACGTGCTCTTTGTCGTGGGCCTTGTGTGCGACGTGCTGGCCTACTGCCGCTTTGTGCAGCAGCAGCAACACCTCGTCACCGATCTGAGCCTGGTGGTCGGCTACCATGCGCACGTGCTAGACTTCCTGAACAGCCACGTGCACTCACTGCTGGCCGAGTGGCTGCGTGAGGCGGAGGCCAATTCTGACACCCCCACTCAGTGCGTTCTCTTCTCTTACAGGGGAATGATTGACCGAGCCCTCTGGAAGGGGTACTCTACACTCGCAGAGGCGGGTCACCACGGTGCGGCGCCATCATCATTATCGTCGTCACCGCTTGGGGATCCGAAGAAGCACCTTGTGCAGCTGCTGCAATCGAGTGCCTTCGTCCGTGCCCGTCACGGGTTCGGCATGGGGATGCAACGGACACAGCTCGCAGCTCAGGAGGGAGACGCCATGCTGACGCCAGAGGAGAAGCTCCTGCGGTTCCTGCAAGCGCAGGGCCTGGACACCAGCAGTGTCTCCAAGGACATGCTGGAGCAGGGCAAGCACCTCATGCTCAGCGGCGGCCGCCGTCGAGCGATCTTTGTGCAGGTTCGTAGCCGCTTCCACAGCGACACTGTGCGTGTGCCAAACCTCTTCCACAGCGATGCGAAGAGCACGACAGAATCGAAGGCACTCAAACTGCCCCCGGCTGACGTTCCCGAGAACGTCCTCTTTTCCTATCTGCTGGAGGACAACCACACCATTGTCAGCTTCCTCGATGCTGCGACGGAGGTGCAGCGCGGGTCGGTGCTCCAGAGTGTTGTACAGGCGGTGCTGCGGGATCACCCGGAGTTCGGCGAGCCGCACGCCGCGACCCGTAGCCCGAGCGTGCGAAGCAAGGCGGGCTCCATGTCGCGCTCGCAGAGTGTCGTGGCGCGCGCAAGTGCGGTGAACCTGGACGCGATGGACGCCTTCGCGGTGGCTGCGCAGGGCGCGATGGAGGAGGAGCGCTGGACAGCTTCCGCACCTGGCGTGTACGCCGGGCCAGCTTCCAGCGGGCTCCTTTTCCACGCGCACACCTGTGAGCTCTTCTGGCGCAATGACGAGCTGAAGCCGGTCCCGGACAGTATGTCCCACTTCACCGACTTCGAGAACGTTCTCGGGCGTGAGATACTGCAGTGCGGCCTGGTGAGCCGCCACGAGCACCGTCACTGGGTCCACATTGTCGGCACACCCTACGATGTGGTGGAGTGGACGGCGCCGCCGGAGATTGCGAATCAAGGGGTGCACCGGCCGCTTATTATACAAGGGAACTTCCCGGAGGAGATGGTGGAGAGCGCGGTGTTCGAGGGGGTCACCTACGACCGCATCGTCGATATGAGCTCCGACGACCCCTGGCCGGTGCGCGAGGAGCGGTGGGCCGTCGAGATGGTCCGGGAGGTGCTGGCCGGCGTGTACCCAAGCGGGATGAAGTTCTTCCCATTGGCACCTGCACTGCCGTCAGAGGATGGCGCGGAGGAGGAGGGGGAGGGGACTGGAAAGCCGGCGTCGCGGCCAACCCCATACAGCAGCGAGATGCGCTTTTTAATGAATGACGCCTCGCAGTACGAGGAAGAGAAGGAGCGGGCGACGTGGAAGGAGGTGGTGGCCTACCGCAACCCGCGGCCCCACTTCCACATCTTCAACCTCGTCCCACACGCCCGCAAGCTGTACCGCTCCCTCGTCTTCAGCACGAACCAGCGGCTCTGCCTGCACAGCCTCGCGCTGCTCATGAGCCCGCGGACCCGTGACTCATTGGCACACACCGCCTTTGTTGCCGGGGAGGCGGCGCGGCGAGTGCAGCACGAGAGCACCCTCGAGATCCACCGCTTCAACCCCACCATCAATGGGCGGGAGATCTACATACCGCCGCGGCTGCTGCAGGGCCTCGTGCCGGGGGCGCTGCTGGAGGCTTTCTTCTTCTGGCAGGGCGAGGACGACGATGTGCTGCGTGGGTACCCCTTTTCAGAGGAAAGCGCGACTGCCCCCGGAGACCACGCTGTGGGTGACGCGCCGCGCGGCATCAACACAGAGATGCTGGATCACTGGTTTGCTTACAGCGTGGAGGTGTACGTAGGGGTGGCGGCGGACGGCAGCCCTGCGTGCACGGTGGTTCGCCGGGATGACAAGAGCTACACGCATGCGGTGCCACTCTCAAAACAGGACCGCAATAGAGTCGGAAAAGGGAGGCAACTGCTGGCGCGTGCTGGGATCAGCTACTGTCACGACGCTGAGGAAGTGGACGCGGCGGAGGCTGCAGCGCCATTCCACCCCACGCTGCTGTCCATTGAGCCAGCGGTGTCGGACTCAAATGTTTCCCTGGTGCACGCCGCACTGCTGCACCTGCCGCGGGAGGTGTGCAGGGATGTACTCGTCCATACGGAGAACGACATTGCTGGCGCCATCCAGTGGGCGTCGGACCCCGCCAACGGGGCGGAGCTCCAGGGGATGGTGGCACAGCACCTGAACGCCACCTTGGGTGAGGGTGAGGCACTGGTTAAGCGGGAAGACCGCGCGGGGGCTCCGCTGAAGGAATCAGACCTGGTGCTCATGAACTTGCTGGGCTGCCGTCACCTGGCACCGCTGATGGAGATGCTGACCAGCCTGGAGGACTGCTCGCACATCCTTGTCTGGGGCCGCGTGGCAGAGGCGGCACCTGTGGGAGTGGCTCCCCACTCTGTTGCGGGCACGAGTGGCGAGCAGGAGGAGCTAAGCGTGATCGACCCGACAGGCCGCTGCCTCGCCATCGACTTCATTGAGCTCCCGCGGCTTCGGGCGAAGTTCTACACGCAGATCGACAGCGCGACCCGTCGCAAGCGCCTCTTCCTTGCTGATCAGCCTGGCTGGCGTATTGCAGAGGCCGACGACTTTTCCGCAGACCGCCGCGCGCGGCTGCAGTGCCTACGGGACGCCTTTCAGCAGTGTGTGGTGCTCTGCAACAGCGCTCACGAGGCCGCCTTCATGGTGCCGAACCACGACTTCACCTTCATGCAAATTGCCGGGGATCCCTTCACTCCGCTGCTGCTCTTCAACCGCTGCTCCTTCGCCTGGCAGGAGTCCGTGCCGTCGCCCTTCTACCTGTACGCCGTGCACCCTAGCAACGCATTCTTGCTCCCACCCACACTCTCCGCCTCGCTGTACTGCGCCGTCATGCAGTGCGCGACCCAGCAGTACGCGGGGGCGCTGCGCACGCTGGAGTCCTGCTACACGGACAGTCGCTTTTCCCCGGAGGAGGCCTTCATGTTCGCCCTCTTTGACCGCACTGTTCAAGACGAGTTCCCTGACGCCCACGCCGTGCGCCTCAAGCTCGCCCACGCGGTGCAGTACAGCAGCAACGTGTACAACTGGTCTCTCCCACTGGAGCTGGTTGGGTACCTGAGCAAGAAGCGGCACGTGTCGGCCGACTGCCAGTTGCGGAGGTCGGTGCTGGTGGAGTTGCTGAAGCGGTGCACAAAGGCGCTGCCGCTTGTGCGCGCTCAGCTGGAGCTCTACGCCGCATTCCTCAAGCGCAGCCACCACGACTCCGGGGGCGAGGGGCAGACAGAGGGCCTGACAGTCGTGCCGGCAGCGGTGCACGCCCCGGCCATTGAGCGTTGTGGTTTTCCGTGGGAGAGGATGCTGCTGTACCCGTGGGAGCGCATCTCCCCACAGAAGCTGAAGCGCGTCACCTACAAGGCCCCAGCAGACGCTGAGATGGTCAACGAGGAGCTGGTGAGCTTTCTGTGGAAGGATGAGCTGCTCATGGACGAGGAGAGCGGCGCCAACACCAAGAAGGGTTTCTACTTCTTATATAGCATGAAGAGAAAAACCATCAGGCCGCGGATCGCTGGCAAAAACTTCGCTGGGTCTTTTTCAGAGCTGCTGAGCCGGTGGTTTCACCTGCGGCACGCACGGTGGGGCCGCGAGGCGCAGGAGGGCGGGGAGCAGGCACTGGCTCCGTCGTGGTGCGCTGTCGTGCTGCAGCTCATGGAGCTCTTCCCCACCGCTGACTGGCCGGCCACAATTGACCCGAGCGAGGCTCACCAGCTCAGTCACGGCGTCAACCTCTCGATAGTGACGAACGTCCCCGATGATAGCCGCCTCCAGCGCACACAGCGCCAGAGTAAAGTTCCTCAGGACTTCGATAGGATTCACCGCACGGCGCGAGAGCTGTTCTCCGGTGACGGCGTCATCGCTCGCATACGGGAGCGGAGCGGTGCCAGCCAACGCGAGACGCAGCGTCAGCGCCAAGTGCGGGTGCCCATGTTTGACCACGTGCGCAGTCGAGTTCTTGCGCAGGACACTGCCATGAGCTCCATCATCCTCAGGGAAACTGAGCTGGCGGAGCGGTACTTCTCGAGCTCAACTGAGGGCAATATGGATCCTTCCCGCGCCCGCCATCGCACGCTTGTCGCCCTGTGCACGGAACCTCTGAGTGAGCTGGGCATGACAGGCGCGCTGATAGCAGTGCATGCCCCTGCAGCGGGCGCTCCTGGTGTTGGCGCGGAGGAGATCAACAGTGCTGGTGGGACGCTTCCGCGTCAGCGACTGCCCTTTGAGCTACGCCAGCACCCACTCGCCCGGGCTCCGCTCGCACAAAACATGTTGGACCGACTTGAAGAGGACTCCGCCCAGTTTACGCGGAAGCAGCGGAACGCCACCCGCTACTCCCTCCCGTGCCTCGCACCCGACCGCGTCGAGCACATACTGGTCACCGCCAAGACCAGGGCGGAGGCGGAGACGTCGCTGGGGCACGCGCTGCGGTCTCTTCGCGCGTGCGCAGAGCAGCTCTTCGCCCTCAGCGCACGCGACACGGCGGCGGTGGCGCAGCTATCGGAGTCGGTACTGCGCTTGGCGAATGCGGTTGACCCGGGGCGCAAGGCAGCACTCTTGCATCAGCTCCAGAAGGACACAGCAGGGGGCACTGGTGACGGCATTCTGCTCGATCATGTCCTGCAGCGCGTGGGCCGCGTGCGTGTGCCGGTGCCGCTGGAGTGGATCTGCGGCGGTCTGCTGAGTACGCAGCTTGAGGCGGAGCTTACCGCCACGAACCCCTTCCATGGGAGCGTGGAACAACTGCGCGCGGAGACGGTGCTGCTGATGCTGATGAGTAATCGAGGCTTCTTTGCGGAGCAGAGTGCACTGGCAGTGCAGAACATATTACTCTTCCTGGAGCTCTGTGAGATGCTTCGTGGTGGCGGTGAAATATGCTTGAGCGCACCTGCAAGCACCGGCACCGTTGACTCCTCTTCATCTTCTACAACCCCAGCCGTGACACCACGTCAACGCCGGGAGCGTATCGAGGAGCTGATGCGGCACTTCTCGCTAGAGATCGAGCCCACCACGCTCCTCATGCTTCTTCGGCAGCAGGAGCAGCAACACCAGCAACCGGCACCGGGGTCACCGCTGCTTACTCTCCCCGACGCTGCCACTCGTGTGATTGCGAGCCGTCTGCAGCAGCTCATCGACGCCGCACTCGACCTCCTCACGATGAGGCGCCACTATGTCCGCATGCTTTCCCCCGATTCTGGCAGCCCCGTCGTCGCTGCTGCGGAGGACATGGACACCCCTCTGCTGTACGAGCTTGACCCACGCTTCCTGCTCTTCGAATTCCTCTTTAACATTTTGCTCCGCGCGCGCCAGGTGGAGATGGTGCGGTGGTTCGTCGCGAACATCCGTGAGGGGCAGTCTCGTGTGCAGCAGATGATCATGGGCCAGGGAAAAACCACCGTGGTCGGCCCGTTGTTGGCACTGATACTGGCAGACGGAAGCCAGTTGGTGACACAGGTGATGCCGACGGCGCTACTCGAGCAGACGCGTGGCATTCTGCGCCGCTGCTTTGGCGTCGTGCTGGTGAAGCACATTTACACGCTTCAGTTCGATCGCAGCTTTGACGACGACGCCGGCGACGATGGGATCGAGCTCATCTACCAGAAGCTGAAGTCTGCGGAGGAGGATCGCTCCGTCGTGATCGCGGCGCCGGAGTGCATCAAGTCGCTCTTTCTGAAGGGCATTGAGCAGTTGCATATGATGGAGACCATCGAGACGTCCGAACTCAACGCCGAGTCCTCCGCGGATGAGCGCTACGCCTCCCACGCTCAGGTCCTTCGGCAAAAGACCATTGTTCGTGCCCACGTCGCCGACGCGATCACGCCCATCCTGCAGCTCTGGAAGCGCGGCGTGCTCATCATGGATGAGGTCGACGTGCTGCTCCACCCACTGCGTTCGGAGCTCAACTTTCCAATCGGTCTCAAACACCCCATCGACATGACCGGACCGCGCTGGCTGCTTCCCATCCACCTCCTCGACGCCGTGTTTTATTTCCATCGCGGTCGCGCCTGCCAGGACACGCAGCAGCTGCTGAAGATGGCTTCCACCAGCCTCGGTGACAGCGGCGATGAGACGAGCGGCTCGGCCGCGGAGGCAGAGCGGCAGGTGAGGCGGCAGCAGGTACTCACGCATGTGAGCGAGGTGGTGGCGGAGGGCTTTCGTGTGCGGGCGCTCCAGCGGGAGCCGCACTTGGTGCTTCTGGACACGGATTACTATAGGCGCGCAATGCTGCCCGCGCTGGTGCCGTGGCTGCAGTTGTGGCTGCATGAGCAGGTGCTGGAGAGGCTGTCGGAGGAGGAGGTGACGGCGTTTGAGATGAGGGAATTCGACGTTTTTGCTTCCAAGACGGCGTCCTTCTTACTGAGTCCGGTGAAGGCAGACCCAGCGTCCACCGAGACCAGTGCGCACCTGAACACACACCTGACCGCGCATGGCCTGAAGCTCGTTAACCTCGGCCACGACTGGCTCCACCGCCTCCTCCCTCACGTGCTCGCAAAGATTGACCGTGTGAGCTTCGGCGTCCTGCAGCCGGCAGACTTGGCGCTCTCGGGCA
The DNA here is from genome assembly GCA_027574965.2 of Ecitophya simulans. Taxonomy (NCBI): domain Eukaryota; kingdom Metazoa; phylum Arthropoda; class Insecta; order Coleoptera; family Staphylinidae; genus Ecitophya; species Ecitophya simulans. The sequence goes on from JAODGE020026935.1 coordinate 11,103, forward strand.
GCGCGGACAGGATTCCATACAGCCGCCGCATGATGGCGGTTCCTTTTGTGGCGAAGGATGTGCCGAGCCGCAGCTCAGAGTTTGCCCACCCCGACGTGGTGATTGGCCTGACCGTCCTTGCCTTCCGCTACGAGGGCCTGCGCAGTGCGGATGTGCGGTCGCTGATCACGCAGCTCAAGCAGGACTTCGCGCGGCAAGCCGGTCCAAAGGAGCACCGCCCAGCCGCACGTCTCTACCGCTACTGGCTGAGACTCAGCGCAACTGACAAGCGCGTGCAGTTACTTCAACACCGTCATCATACAGGAGCAGCAACCGTCACCACCCCATCTCATAGCAGCGGTGGCGGTGGACACCCAAGCATGCCCGCCGTAGGGACCACCGCGGACGCCATGTCCACGTTTGAGCACGCCGGCGTGCCACTCTCGCAGCTGCAGGTGACGGACCGAGCGCAGATGACCTCTCTCCACCAGATCCTTCACCGCGTACCGGAGGTGGTGCATTACTACCTGTGCTCCTGCGTATTCCCACGCACTATGAACTTCCAGAGCCTCAAGATCAGTGCCTGTGGACACGAGCTTGGCTCATCCATGCTTTTCACGAAGCGGATTGGCTTTAGCGGCACACCGAGCAACCTGCTTCCTCTTGACTTAGGCGAGTGTTTCTATGAACCCGGAAGCGATGGCCTGGTGCTGCACATGCTCACCAACAAGGACGTGGTGCGTGCGCAGACGCTCTCAGATGACTGGACCCCGCTGAAGGTGCTTGACCGCATCGCCGCCGCGCAGCCCTCCTTCTCCGCCCTCATCGACGCCGGTGCGCTCATCACGAACATGGACAACCAGGACGTCGCGCGCTATTTACTCGCTCGACTGCCGGCCGCCCGCTTTGACGGTGTCGTCTTCCTCGACAACCGCGACAGACAGATGATCTTACAACGTGACAACGGTCTCATTGTGCCTGTTGCCCAGTGTGGCGTCCCCCTCTCACGCCGCTTCACCTTCTTCGACCAGGTGCACACCACCGGCACAGACGTGAAACAGTCCGCGACGGCGGTGGCGGCCATCACGCTGGGAAAGGACCTCGTGTTTCGCGACTACGCCCAGGCTGCCTACCGGATGCGTGGCATCGGTAAGGGCCAGCGGCTCTGCCTATACCTCATCCCTGAAGTTGTCGCGCGTATCACTGACACCCTCACGCCCAGGTTCAAGACCGGCGATATACTCCGCGATGTGCCTGCGTGGCTGCTGCTCAACTCGATGAGGATCGAGGGCCTGCAGTTCTTTAAGCTCTCTCTGCAGGAGCTCGCGAATGTGTGGCGCAAGAAGGCAGTGAACAACCTCGTCGCCGAGTCTGCCTACGCCAATGAGCACCCGGACCTCTTCACCGGCTACCTGCGCTGTCGCCGCTTCCACCTGACGCACGGCACTGCAGCCCACATGCAGGTGAGTGAGGAGTCGCAGCAGCAGCAGCTGGCGCTCTCTGTTCCTAACCCCGAGATCCTCCGGGCCTCCATCAAGGAGTTCCGCGAGGTGATCGAGTTCCCAGTCGCCACGCGCATCGAGGTGGCGACACCGTTCCTTGACCACGTAACGCAGCTCATCGCGGAGCGGCCGGACGAGCTGCTTCAGCACGATGCGGCGTCGCGGGAGCTGGTGAGACGCCTGTTGGAGGGCATGTCGCAGAGTGTCAGGGCGGCTAACGAGACTCATGCTGTGGCCGGGGAGGCGGACACTACCAGCGAATGGGAGCGCGCACGTGCTGCTCTCGACTTCAATGCGGAGGTGGTACACGAGCAGGAGGCGGAGGAGGAGCAGGAGCAGGAGGCGGAGCAGGAGGAGCAGCGCATCTCGGCGTTCTCTCGCGATGACGAGTTCCAGGTGCCCTGGGGCATTGACACCCTTCGCAGCTGCGGCAAAAGCCCCGCCGATACCGTGCGGCCCGCGAACGGCTGCTGCTTCTACCAGCTCAACTGCTTTCAGATCCGCCCCGCTGAGCAGCACAGACCGCAGCAGGCGTGGCTGCAGGTCTCAGAGCGCTACTTGCTGAGTGACAACTTCTTCCGCCTTGACTGGCACGGCGTGGGGGAGAGGCGGCTGAAGAATGCCTTTGTGGTAGCGGAGTGGATCCCACTGGAGCAGTCCACCACTGCTGCGGAGGAATCTACTAACACTGCGGACCGCTCGTCCGGCGTGTGCGCGGGGCTGGTGACGTTGGCGGAGGGCGAGTCTCTTCGATGGCTCCTGCACCACTCCGCCCACGTGAGGGGCGGGGTGTGTGTGGCGCTGCGCTTCGTGAGCACTGGACGGTACATGGACATGACCGCGCTCTTCAGCGCTGGGGTACCGCGGGCGGCAGAGGCGCAGCGGTCTCTGGTATTTTCTCCGGAGCCCGGATCAATCAGCGGTGGCGGCGGCGGCAGTGGGGCGGTTGGCTTGGCTGGCAGTGACTTCTCCATGGACCCCGCCTCCCTGCTGTACCGTTTCTTTAACAATGACATGTTCTTCTCCCAGAGGCAGCTGTCTGTGCTAGAGTCTGTGCTCTACGCCGTGCCGGAGGAGGAGCGGTTGCAGTTCTTCGTCGAGTGCCTGCGTGTCCGTCGGCGCCACCGCAACCACTGGGAGGATGCGCCCATCGCCGCACTGTTTGTGCGGACCAGTGAGCGGCGCCATCTGCGCCAGCTCGCCGCGATGAAGCACATCCAGCAGGCTTTCGCGGAGATGGCGGAGGCACTGGTGAGGGTGGCTGTGGGGCCCCCGCGTGTCGTCACGAGGGCCCTCCGCGCTGAGGCACAGCGCATCGAGGCGGGCATGAATGCACTGGCAGAGTCGCTATCGGCCTACGACACGGGAACGGGGGTGGTGAGGGCCAGCGTGGTGGCTGGGTGTCTGATGGACGCCTTCCCGCACACATTCGCGCGCTACAGCACCTTCGACCTAGAACAGGCTTTGCTCTTTATCGTGGCGAAGCAGTCGAACTCTGACAAGGCCTCTGTCTCCTCGTCACCGCTACCGATGCCTGACCACGGCACGGAATCGTCCACAGTGGAGCTGTCGTTTGTGTTCAAGGCCTTTCCTCTGCTTGATCAGCATCACATACACAACATCATCTCCGCCGCCACTGATGCAGCGCGGCTGAGTGGGATGGCAGGTGTTGATCCGGATGTGCCGTGGGGTTGTGAGCAGTGCACCTACCACAACGATCTGTCCAGCACCGTCTGCGCCATGTGCATGGCGTCGCGGCCTGGTGCACCAAAAGGCGGGGCCGCCACCGCCGATGGTACCACTGCTCAAGATGCGATGGCTGGGGAGGATGATTGCGACGTGGACGCGCCGTGGCAGTGTGAGAACTGCACATTCATCAATGATTCGCGCAGCCAGCCGCTGTGCAGCATCTGCCTCGCCCCTAATCCGCACCCACTGGTGGATAAGAGCGGTGGCGGTGGCGCTGCCGGCTCGGCCGGGATGGCAGCGATGATGGGGTCTGGCTGGGACTGTCCTGAGGGTTATTGGGTGTGCTCTGTGGAGCATGGCGGGTGCAGCAAGTTCAACCCCAACGCTCTCTTCTATTGCCAAGTGTGCGAGAGGGCGAGGCCTAACCTTGCGAGCATCCGCTTCTAAGTTACCCCCTCACTCTCTCTCTCTCCCTCCACAATTAAATAGAGTCTTATCTTTTCTTTTTCTACCTTGTCGTCGGGTGCACCGTAAGAGCAACCACGCGGTGGCTTATTAGAGTGAAGATTCAACCGTTTTTCAAAGAGAACATATATATTCTCTCCTGCATGAGCTCAGCCGGGTGCTATTGCTGATGATGATGATTGTGCTTCTGTGCTTTATTTTTCTCTTTAGGATTTTATTTTATAAAAAAACAGTATCGCCGAGTCGTCCATGTACTCATCATATTCCTGTCTTCGACGATCTCCCCCCCCAGATCTCTACATTTATGCGCGCATGCGTGCCAGCACCTCCGCTGTTTTTCTCGTCTCGCATCGACTTGGGTGGACCCCCCCTTCTTAACATTTCTGCTGAGCTGCTCGCCGGGTACCTCTTGAGTACTGTGGCATCCCTGCCCTCCTGTTACCCATGTCTTCTTGAAGAAACCGCGGTGCCACTTCGTATTCTTTTTAAAACACTTCTATAACCATCATTGCTGCAACAGGTTTTTTTCACTCTCCTAAAAAAAAAAATATATATATATATATAAAGAATGAACGTCTCCACTGAGGAGACGGTCCGCTTGATATATAAAGGAGATGTGTACATGGTGCCGATGAACTTCATCACTATGGAACACCCAGGGGGCGGTAGTGTGATTCTTGAGTACGCGGACATGGACATAACAGAGGCATTTCTTGAGGTGCACTCTGAGAGTGCGGAGAAGATGTTGATACAGTGGATAGAAGGGGGCCCCGCTGCCGCTAAACTGAGGAGCGAGGAGCGCAAGGCGGAATGCAAGGCGGAGCGCATCCGACAGACAGAGATGTGGAGACGTCGCTGCGTGACTGTTGCTGCTGGAGGGGCTGTCATTGTCATGGCAGCGGCCGCACTCCGCTTGAGCCGTGTTCGTTGAAAGGGATGAGTCTATACAGACCTAATGTGTAAAGTACAAATTTCACTCCTACTGATTATGCTGATTCACATCTATGTGCCATCTATCTTTCACATAAACACACACACTTACAGAAGCAGCGCAGCAACCCGCACTGAATCTCAAACAGCAACAGTAACACTGCTGCTGGTGTACTCTATCTGGGTTTTCATGTCTTTCACCTTCCTTCAATCTATTCAGCATATTGCACCATTTCCCCTCCCCTCTCCTCCTCCCCTCTCTCCTCCGCGCTCGTTCGCGTTCTGTCGCTCACCACTCTGTGCTGCACCTGCCCTTCTGTTTTGCATCGGTTTCCGCAGAGTCCTTTGTGTGTTTTTTTCCCTTTTTTACTTTGAAAAATCCATAATTATCATTTACCAGCCAATTAGGCAATAGAACACCCGGACTGACTAGTATACATATATATTGAAGTGTTCATAAATCAACAAAGATGACACACATCATGTCTGGTGCTGCCAACGGGAGTGAGGAGGAGGTGTATCACTACTTCTTCTACAACGGTGCCGCCTACCGCGTCCCGATGTCGTTTATTGATCGCCATCCTGGCGGCGGTCACTTTTTAATGCCGTACATCAACAGGGACATGACGGAGGCCTACAACGATGCCGGGCACTCCAAGCAGGCCCTGCGTATTCTGACGAAGTACCGCGATGACTCCTTGACCCTCGCCGAGATGCAGGCGATCATGGCACGCGCTGAGGCTGAGCGAGGGGCCAGGATGTGGCAAGTGATGGTGACTGTGTCCACTGCCATTTCGGTGGTTGCGAGCCTCCTCATTTACACCAAAGCCCGGGGATCCCGCGGCAGCGCCTAAATCGATCTGTGCTGTCTCATCTGCTATGAGGCCCCGTTCTATCCAATTATTTTCCTTTGAATGCGAGTGTTGTTCTTTGCTCATTTATCAACTTCAAACCCACCAGCAGGTGGAGGCACTCTTTGGTGATCGTGCTTGGTCAACTAGATACAACTGTTAGCTGTGGAGCCATGGCCAACCTAAATATGGAGGTCCACACTCTTCTGTTAGCCCTTTTTTTTGCTAGCAATCTACATATCTGTTTTCTGTGACCGTCCATCTATTCAGTTTAATATATTCTATTCTTTATTTCGATAATCATTGGAACGGCCCCACCTCCCCTTCTGTAGCTGCGCAGCTTGTGGCCGTTAATGCGCAGACACTGTACTAGCTGCTTCCTCTCTCTCTTCTCCCATGACACAGTTTATGTGCATTCGCCTCCTCCCTCCCATCTTCTCCGCTTTGTTGTCTGATTGCCCCCACGCACCCTCAGACCTCCATATAGACATGTCACATTCATGTAGTCTCTCTTTTTACTGATGCACACAATCCCACACCTAAGTATCCACTACACACCCATAAGCATATCTGAATATGCCTGACCCCAACAGGACGAGCGAGGAGGTGCACCACTACTTCTTCTACGACGGTACCGCGTACCGCATCTCAGAGTCGTTCTTCAAGCTCCATCCGCGCGGCGTGAAGCTGCTGACGCCGTACATCAATCGGGACATGACGGAGGCGTACAACGATGCCGGGAACTCGAAGCGGGCCATGAAGAAGTTCCTCAGGTACCGCGATGACTCCTTGACTCCTGCGGAGATGGGGGCGGTCATGGCACGTGCTGCAGCCCGGAGTGGGGCTGAGGGTCGGCGCCTGGTCGCGGCGGTGTCCGCTGCCGTTTCCGTGACTGCGAGCCTCCTTATCTACATGAGTGTGCGCAGTTCTCGCAGTGGCAGCGGCTGAGTCTGATGGGTTCTGCGCGTTGTTAGGATGGTGAGTGCCACCCCTCCATTGATCGTGTTCCTTTCTATATATCTCTGTGAAGCGCACGCTTCCACATAACACCAGCCTCAACTGCATGATATATGTGTGTGAATAAAACTATATTTGTGCCATAGCCAACTGAGTGACTGCCAACTGGATTTGTGAGAATGTGTTTCTGCAGAGCTTGCTGTTGAAACTACACCTCGCACTATATGCTAATTATTTACCTTTCTTTTCGTATGCGTTCTCGTGTGCATCTAAATTGGCAGAATCGTCGACGTATTTGTTTTGGCTACTGATCATGTGTGTGGGTGTCCATGAAGGGCTCACCTTGCTGATGCTGTGACCATGCACGGTAGTTGCCTGCTGCCTCGCTGAGGCCCACATACTTGCTGGATGATTTGTGAATTTTGCTTCAAAGGGCTATGCGTGTGTATGTGTGTTTCACGTGTTTCTATCGATCTCTCTTTAATGATGATATTGCACATACATCACTATTTCTACCTTTTACGCCATCTCATAAAATTGTGATTTAGAAATCTCAAGAACACTAGCTACCCTCCACTATCATTTCCTTCGTTTGCTCAGCAAGCACAGAGAAAAAGTAATCACAAGCATTTACCATGTCTACCGCCGTCGCCGACAACATTCGTGTCACCTACAATGACCAAAGCTATCTTGTGCCCATGAGGTTTGTGATGAAGGAGCACCCTGGTGGCAAGGGCATTCTGCTCAAGTACAAGGATGGAGATATCACCAAGGCCTTCACTGATGCCGAGCACTCCGATGACGCCATGGAGAGGCTGGAGGAGTGGGTGGAGAAGGCCACACCAGAGCAGAGGGAGTCCCTCAATGCACGTGCAGCGAAGCGTGACACTGAGCTGAACGAGTGGCGCTGGCGCAGCACTGCGATTGCGTTTGGTGTTGCCACTGCTGTCACTGCGTACCTTGTCGCTATCAGGAGGCAGGTGTAAAGTGCCGCGGAAGTTTGGGTATTCTCTTTTAGCTTCCCTCCTTGTATATCTACTGGCGAAAAGGTGCACTAGAGAGAGGGAGACTGTCGCCTGCCGCCAGTGAACTTCAACGGAATCACCACAAAAAATCATCTTATGAGTATGAACATATATAACAAAGGGAAATAAGAAAATCATTATCTAAAAAGGCATTAAAACATTTCTTTTTTTATACATACCCCACGCCGATAGCGTGGAAGACGACAATGAAGAGTATCCAACTACAATATCATTGACCAACTGATTCGAGTCTGTGGTGCAGCTTTTTTTGCTGCCGTTATTTACTGTTTTTGTCATTATTTCTGTGAGTACAGTGATAGGAAAAGGGGGGGGGGGAAACCACGTCTGTGTGCCTTCTCTCCCCCGTTGCTCTACCTTCCAAAAGCACGCTTGTGTGGAACTCACATACTGATCACAATCCGCTGGTGCCGATCAAACCAACCTGATCGCGCATGTATGTATTTCCCCACATTTCTTTTCTGTATCTTTTTTGCTTGGAGTGTTCCACATCTTTCATTTTCCCCCCACCAATCAGCAAGAGAGGGGAATACGCTAACACGAGTGCGTCTGCAGCTCACTGAATCCGCAGCACTTCTTTCTGTTCCCCTCTTTACTTTTCACACGCACGCGCGCCCCAACCGGAGAGAAAGAGATAGCGAGACAGAGGGTGAGAGAGAGTACGGGAGCAAGGGAGAGATGAGCAGCGAAGAAACTCCTTCTCAGCTATACATGGTGATTCAGACAAGTAGTCCGTCGTTTTTGCTGCCATAGTACACACACACACACACGCATATATGCGCTGTGCTGTGCTTTCACTCCCTCAAGTAATAGAGAGAGAGTAGCAACATACCCCCCTATCATTGCCAGTGGCTCTCTCCCTTTTTTGCCTCAGCACCGGTGTAAACCACTGACGACATCCCCCCTTCTTTCTCCCTCTGCCCATCATCCATCACCCTCCACACACAGATTCCACATATCACAGTAATCAACCGCCATGTCGTGCGTCATCGGATTTGCTGGTCTTGGAAACATGGGGACTGAAATAGTAAAGAACCTTCTCAAGGCGGGCCACACGGTGCGCATGTACAACCGCACAGCGTCCGCCACTGAGCCTCTCGTCGCACTGGGCGCGACCGCCGTCAGTGCCCCTGTCGGTCTCAGCGACGTGGATCTGCTCATCACGATGGTTCTTAACGAGGAGGTGCAGAGGGCCGTGATTGTGGATAGTGGCCTGCTGGAGGCCATGTCAGCGGCAGGCGCGAGGAAAGGTGATGGGGGCTTCTACACGAGGCCGATTCATGTCTCTTGCGTCACCGTGTCTGTGAAGTTTTCCCAGGAGCAGGCGGTGCTGCACGCTGCGCATGGCATCGAGTATGTGGGCATGCCCGTTGTTGGCCGGCCAGACGCCGCCGCGAAGGCACAGCTGATGCTGCTGTACGGTGGCAGTGCTGAGGTGCGGCGGCTCTTGGAGCCACTGTTTGTGCCAACGATTGGCCGCGCTCTGCAGGACTGCGGCACAGATGCGGTGAAGGCCAGCATTATGAAGATATCCTTCAACATGACTCTTTTCAATGCCGTCGATGCCCTCAGCGAGGGCTGCGCGCTTGTCGAGAAGTACGGGATTGCGCCCGAGACCTACCTGTCCTTCCTCACTGAGCATTTCTTCAACTGCCCGATGTACAACAGCTACGCGAACATCATGAGCAGCCACAGGTATGTCCCGGCCGGTGCCTCAATGACTGGAATTGGCCTGAAGGACACGAGACTTGCGCTTGAGGCCGGGGAACAGGCTGGTGTCCCGCTCCGTCACGCTGCGCTGCTGCGCGATAGCTTTATGGAGGGCATCGCGAATGGGATGGGCGACTGGGATGTGGCGGCCCTCTCTATCCTTGCTGAGAGGCGTGCCGGCATCGATGCGCAGAAGCCGTAGTTGGAATGAAGAGGACATATGAGGAGGAGAGGAGGGGGAGAGAGAGAGCCCCTGTCCCTCTTCTTTCCTCGCCCAGCTGTCATCGGCTTACTGTCCATCACTATCGCTATTGCTCATCGCGGGGGTGCAGTGGCCTTATACATGGAACACATACACACGGATTGTAACCACTTACATACGCATATTGTTACCCTTAGAAGGGGTGGCTGCATCAAACCCCTCGCACGTCCTTTGCACAGCGTTTCCCTTTTTTCTCCTGTTCCTCTCCTTCGTTATCGTGAAATATCCGTCAGAGAGAGAAACAACATATAGAGTACCAGGGTGAAGACTGCGTAACTCTCTCGCTTTTTTGCTGCCAGAGGGGTGAGGTGGGGGTAACACAGTGTGCCCACAGACGACGTGTGTGTATGTGTGGTCGTGTGCTCAGGCATACTGCTGCACCCTTCCTCTTCCTCCTGCAACCGCCCCTCTTACTGACGTTACCACTTTCAGCTTTTCACTATTTTTCCCCCTTCACGCTGTTTCCGTTTTTGTCAATGAATTGATTAATGAACAAAACATATATATGTATATGCTTCATCATGCACAGGAATCATCTCACGTACAAAGTGGATCAGTTTACGCTACTGTACATGCGATATTTAAGACGACAGGACCTGCTCCGTGTAATTCATTGCTAGCAGCCCTTCAACACACAAAGCACACACACACAGTAAAAAAATCGATATTAATTCATTGCTTCCATTACAGACCATCTTCACCTGGAAAGTGGAATTTCAGGGCTTGTACGACATATACATATATATATATATATATAAAGGGAGAGAGATCGGCGATTACGCCACGAAGCGAGGAGAATGAGCCCAACTGGGAAGGTGCGCTTCATCTACGACAACCATGACTACTTGGTGCCACTGTCTTTCTTCTTCACCCACCCCGGCGGCGCAGCGCTGCTGGAGCAGTACGTCTCCACTGACATGACGCGCGCCTTCGCTGACGCCGGACACTCCGCAGAGGCACTGTGCATGCTGGAGGAATGGCTGGAGGAGGCCCCGCTGGGCTATACGTCACCCGAGCGGAAGGGATGCCGTCACAAGTGCGATGAGCCGAGGTCGGATGCAGCTTCCCTGCTCAAGTGGGGCCGCACTTGCGCCTGTGCGTTTGCGGTGTTTGCACTCTCGTCTGTTGGCGCGCAGGTGATGGGGCGACTGAGGGGTATCTGCGCTTAGCGGGGCAGGTGTGTGGGTGGGTGTATGTGCCAGACTCCAGCATCACCTCCTCTAGCATGGGTTCTCAAGTTCAGAATAGGTTATTTAGCAGAAGAACCGGCTGAGCCTGCTGCGCGAGATGGGATCACTCAAATACATATACACAGTTTTCTTACCTTGAACCCCTTTATAAGCACTAGAGTCGAAGCCAGCGTTGCACAGCAATGAGCCCAACCGTATAGCACACAGGGACACCATCTCGTTTCCACACACGTACCCCCTTTTTTCTCTACCATATGTGATTGTGTTTCTCTGTGTGCATGTGTGTTTGTATCTGTGGTGCGGAATTATGTCTGTTTCTCCAGTTTTTCATCTTTCTTTCTCCAACTAGCAGTATTATTTTAATCTACCAATCAACAACATGGGCAACTGGTTCATTTCCTTTTTTACGATACATAAATATATATATGCATATTTGGTCAATTCGCTGTCTTGCTCCACACACTTTCTCCAACTTTCTCATCCATGTGCTTAATGGCAGCTGTGTTACGTGACCCTATTTGTATATTATTTTACCTACCCCTATCAACCAACCCACCTAGTAGTTTATATGTATAATATAAACTGCCTTCAGTCAACGAAGTTATTGTAACACAACACATAGAGTTCTATTGCCGTGCTACCTTCCCCCTTTTTTGTTCACCGCTCAGTACTACGGGGGACCTCAGCTTCCCTGAATATGTATTGCAGGTGATGGTGGCTGCGCCTCGGAGGACTTAAGAGACCCTCCACGAAGCGGTCTATCCACGTGCGTGCTCAGTACCGTGTACCCATCTGCTCTTCTCTTTATAACTCCCTCTCCATCTCTCCTATTCCCTCGACACAGAGGACCACGTTGGATAGCTCTCACTGATTTACTCACGTGTACACACATATCACACGCGCGTCCTACGGCACCATTTTCAGCGGGCGTGATACATACACACACACATATTTATTTATGTATGCGTGCCGCTGTAGTTTCACCGTCACGTCAGAGTTGCTGATCTTCAGGAATAGCTGCTCTCAGGACGACACAGCACATACACACACACACGCATATATATATATCCATAGAAATAGACAGCGCATAGAGGCTGCGGTGAAGCGCAGCACTGGAGGGTGTGCGTTCCCAGTGCACTCCAAATGGAAACACCAATTCGTCGCGGCGGCGGCCTGTACACTAAAAAAACTGACTGGGCCACGGCGCCACCTCAGCAAAGCAACAGTGACGACAGTGGCTCGACTCTCGAGACCAGCGGCCACCACAATGACCACACCCACTGGGTCCCACTGCTCTCCTCACTCACTGCAGCAGCGGCGGAGTCGGAGGAGGTCCCTGTCTCGCTCGTTATCGTCGCCCACGTGAGCTACAGGGAGTCTCTGCTCGGAAGGTGCACACGGCGCTGGCTCGCGCGGACGCGCTCCCGTGCGCAGGGCCGGCGCCGCGCTGAGTTCTTCGCCGCGGACTACCACGCACGTGCCCTCCGCTACCTCTTTTTCCGTGCCTGGCAGTGGCGCTCTGAGACGAGGGCGCGGGTGCGCGAGCACGCACGGCTGGCCGAGTCACTGGCCAGCAGACATCGGCAGCGCGCCGTCCTGCGGGGCTGGCGGGCGGCGGTGCAGCGCCGCAAGGCGTGCGAGGCCGCGCTCGCCACCATCCGGGCATTTGCAGATCACTCCGTCTGCGCCGTCTACTTTGCCCGCTGGCACCGCGCCGTGTCGCAGCGCGCGTTGTGCCTGGCACTGGTGGCAGTGTCCCAGCAGACACACTGTGAGTCTCGGTTCCACGTGTGGTGGCGGTGGTGCCTACAGCGGAGACACAGAGCTCTGCTCAGCTCTGCGCTGAGTCTACACACACCGGCGGCGGGGCTGACGATGCTTCACGCTGATGACAGTCTGTCGTCCTCAGGAGCGGGGGCTCAGCTACTGCTGAGGTATGCCTGGATTGGTTGGCTCCGTCTGACACACGCGCGGCGCGGGCAGCGGCTGCAGCGTTACGCTGCCTCTGTGCGAACACTGCAAGAGCGACAGCGCACGGTGGCGCTGGGGAAAGCGTGGCGTAGGTGGCTGGTGGTGACGGGCAGTGCGCTCCTACAGAGACGCTTGGCGCGTGAGCAGTTATGCTCTCACTTTGCAAGATGGTTCCTTGCGGGGAAGCGGCGAGCCGTGTGGCGGCGGCACGAGGCACTGCGAGGGATCAGCGAGTCCCGTGACGTCCTGCAGCACTGGCGCTCGCGCGCAGCTTCCGCGCGGTGTCTGCGTGAGTTACTGCGCGCCGCTGACTGCTACTTTGATGCTGTGGTGACCCCCCGGGTGGGCCGCGCGGCACTGTGGCGGTGGTGGCAGCGACTGGCCGAGCGTGAGCAGGCACGGAAGATGGAATCCTCGGCGTTGGATGCTAGGAGGCTATTGCTGCGACACCTGGCGCTGCGCCGGGCTCTGGACCACGTGATGGCCGCCATGCCCCCGCGTACAGGTCACCAGGATCGGTCAGCATGCAGCTCTGCTCACACCGACATGCCAGAGATGCATGTGGTGCTGCAAAGGGCGCCGCTCCCCGCACCCATTCCCCTGCGGATAAACCATTCTCAGCAAGTACTGGAAGTTACACCTGACAGCACCGGCAATCTCTGTTCACCACCACCACCACCGCAGCTGCCCCCCTCTGTTTTCCCATCAGTCGACGCCGCTGCAGTGACGGGCGACATTGAGAGACGCAACGATTTGGTGAAGGTGTCGCGGGACGCGGCAACGCAGATCTCCACCTGTGATGCCGAGACGCAAACCGAGCCGCCATCGCACTGTAGCGAGGAGCAGGCAAGGGGCGGAGAGGGCAGGGCGTGCGAGAGAGTGGGCGTGCCGGCTGCGGAGTCACACTCAAGTCCTGTGCTGCGAGTGGTCCATGCGCCAGGTGACACTGTCCCCACGTTGCGCCACCTGACGAGCAACCACGTCAGCACGCCGTCACTCTATACCCACGCCGCACCTGTTTCTTCCATCGCGCCGCCTTCTTCGACGGCCCATGTGCTGGCGAGCGCACCCACCACCACGGAGGGCTACTGTGGCCGCTGTCACACCCTCACGCAGCTGCCATCGTACCAGCCGCCGCTCGCGTATTCAATGGGGCCACCGCCACCGGAGACTTTCTATGGTTTCGATGTGCACCGCCATGTCGATCCCTTTTCGCTCGGTGCCGACACCGCGTCTGACGGTGTCTGTGGAACACTCAGTGTGGCCTCCCCTTCTCCTCCTCCCCCCCGTCTTCCACCTGTTCACACAATGGCACCGCCGCCAGTGCAATTACGACGCTTGCAGCTGCTGCAGACGGGCGATACGACCGGGGGTCTGGCTTTGGACGTGGCCAGCGGTAGTGCATCTGCAGTGGGTGGTGCTCCTTATGATTGGGGCTCTCTCAGCACGGAGGAGCTGAAGCAGCGGGGCCGGGCGCTGATGGCGGAGTACGGGGAGCTGAAGCACACCGCAGCTGCCGATGCCGCTGAGCTATCTGAGGTGATTGCGGACTTGGCCCTTCTCCACAAGCAACCGCCGAGTGTGGGTGCTGTCTCGGGCACAATGGTGAGCGCAGCCGCCACGGAGGTGGAGTGGGGGGAGGCGGTTCAGCGACGTTATGTGCAGCTGCTCCGGCGTCAGAGGGTTCGTGAGCAGAGGCGAAGCCTCCTTCAGGAGTTCGTTGAATTCCTAGAGGGGAGGAGTGATATGCAGCAGTTGTTGTTGTCTGGGAAGGCATCGGGGATGTGTCTGGACCTGTAACGAAATGGTCTCCGCGCCGCCAACACACATGCTATATGCGCGTTTCACAAGTACACAGTGATGTCGTGGCTGCCTTGTGTCTCTTGCGGCGGACGAGGCACTCGTGCCACGTTAGCTGCACACATCCCCCCACGCCCTCCACATACATACATAGATACAAAATGACGGTTTTCTTTTCACTCATGATGGACGGCCCTCTGTGACGGGAGTGGAGGCAGAGTTAGCTATGCGTGCACGCTTACACCCCCCCCTCCCACCATTTCACTGCCTGTCGCGATGCCTTCCCACTTGTACGATGCTCCTTTAAAAAAAAATCATTTGGTGCCACATGCCGTCACACATGCATGTATATATATATAAATATAAACTTCCCTCAGGACAGGCAGTCCAGACACGAATACACTCATCAAACTTCGTATCGTTACCAGACGCACACACAATATACGCATAAAGGATGTGTAACCGTTTTGTTGCTTCTCACAACTTGAAGTATGCGACCCCGCAGCGCTTGCCGCCGGACCCGACGCTCTTCCCCAACTACATCCAGAACAAGCAGTACCTGTGGCTTCGCTACACGGAGTGGTGGCCACGCCGGACGGATGCGGCGGCGCTGAAGGGGATAGTATTCATTGTGAGCGGCTATGGCGAGCACAGCGGCCGCTACGACTCCGTGGCGCTGCGGCTGAACCAAGAGGGGTACGCTGCGTTTTCCATGGACAACCAGGGTGCGGGCGGGAGTGAGGGTGTGCGGCAGTATGTGGAGCGCTTCTCGCACTTCGTGGACGACATCCAGCAGTTTGTACACACTATTCAGGTGAAGTACCCGGAGCTGACGGGGCTGCCGCGTTTCCTGATGGGGCACTCCATGGGCGGGCTCATCTCCACTCTTGTCGCGCTACGCGATCCCGATTTCTTCGACGGTGTCGTCCTGAGCGGCCCTGCGATTGGAGCTGCCATGAATCCCGGGTGCTTCACTGGCCTCATCAACTTCCTCTCCAGGGTTGCCCCGAAGCAGCCCATCGTTTCGCTGAACGCCTCCCTGGTGAGCCGCAATGCCCCTGTGGTGCAGCTTGTGAAGCAGGATCCCTATTACGGTACCGGCCCTATGCGCGCACGCATCCTGGCAGAGTTCCTGGTCGCCCAGGCGGAGGTGTTCAGCAGCATGCAGAAGAGCACCTTCCCCTTCCTCATTGTCTTTGGCGAGGATGATGAGCTCTGTGACCTGGCTTCAAGCCGGCGGTTCTACGAGCAGGCCAAGTCCCCTGACAAACAGATGAAAACGTACCCGAAGGCGTGCCACGAGGTGCTGACTGAGCTGTGCCGCGAGCAGGTGATGAATGATGTGATGGATTTCATCAACCGTCGCTGCGCCTCATCATGAGCTGCACCTGTTAGTGTGCAGTTGGGAGGGGTGCATTGATGTGTTGTGTGTGCCCCATACCCCCTCTTATTATTATTGTTTTTAGTATTATCATATTGGCGTATATCGGGGAAAAAGACGAAGAGTTGGATGATACGTCACATGTTGCCACTGTGAAGAGACAACAGTACACACGCAAGCAAGCGCGCTGAGTGCTACATCATCAGTGGCCTGTGTATGTGTGTGTGTGTGCCAACAGTGGGATGTGCTGGCCTCCCACGTGCGGGTGCTAGTGGAGCCCTGCAGCTGATTACACACGCCTCTGCTTTTTTCTCTTCCATTCTTGATCATTGCAGGTTTGGCAGTTTGAGTAGCCTACGCGCGAGGGGTCCATTGGCACGCGTGCTTTAGGAGTTCTTACCAAACATAGCACCCCCGAGATGTTGTAGCAATCGTGCTTCGATGAGCGCTACCACCCGAGTGTGTGACGTCCAAGCCGGCTCCATTGTGTCGCTTCACTGCTGTGGATTGTGTGGAGCAGCGGCTGGCCGCTCCAATGGCGAAGCGCACGTGCGTGGGTCTGTCGGGTGGGCGGATGTGCTGAGCGACGAGCGGATATCTTCCACCGCTTAAGAGCCCCCTGGGGGACGCGCACAAGCTGTGTTCACACCCAGCGGGCATAGCGTCGATTTACATGAGGGAGTACTGGCGAGCTAGGTGCTGCTTGTTCCGTGGCAGTTCCTTCTCGATGATGTAGGGGGTGCGGAGAGTGGGCGTGCGCTGTCGAGCGATCCTCCTCCAACGTTGACGACAACTGGCTGCCGTGTGACTGTGACTGTCTGGGCGTCGCCCAGCGGGGCAGAAGCGTGAGTGCCTGACCAGTCCGGCACCCACCTCGCTAAGGGGAGCTGTGCTGCCGATGGATGATGTGTCTCCACCATCACTGACCGCCAACTCAGATATGTCTGCTTGGCGTCGCGACATGAGGAATAACCGCACATCGACTCTGAGGCTCGACGATGCTGATGGGAGAGCGCCACCCTCCCCCTTCTGCTGTGCGCCACTCGACGCTGCAGCGAGCGGTGGACAGCCCCTCCTCCTTCTCGGATCCGCATGTGCAGCGCACCCAGACGGAGGCTGAGGGACGCAGGAATACTGATGGCACCGTATCCTATCCTTATGCACAGTTGCTGTCGAGCCGGCGTCAGGGATCCTACATGGTAGCAGGGTGGTGAGCCGCAGCTACACTGTGCTTGCCAGTCAATTGAGAGTGCCGAACACCAGGGCCTGACAGTCTGTGTGAACAGTAATAACGTGCCGTCTGATGATGTAG
>JAODGE020026938.1:0-13578 GCA_027574965.2 Ecitophya simulans
AGTTAATATTAGTTGAGATAATGTTCCACTAATTTAACATTGCATTCGATTTTTGGCAAATGTGAGAAGAGGTACCTCTTCTCACTTTTTCAAAAAATTGAAAAAATTAAAAATCAAATTAAACTAGCATAATCAACACAGAATTGAACGTAGATTCGAATGGTAGTAAGCAATTTTGTCTAGAGTTAATATTAGTTGAGATAATGTTTTGCTAATTTAACATTGCAATCAATTTTTGGCAAATGTGAGAAATGTGAGAAGAGGATTTAACATTGTATTCTATTTTTGGCAAATCTGCAAAGAGCATTGGCATTTTTGCCAAAAATGGCAAATTCTCAAATTAAATTAAACTAGGGTTTACACTTGTCACGACCCATCACAAAGTCGTAAGTCTTGTTGTTTGATCGCCATTGTTAAGTATGTTTCGTACACATTCCGATTCATTATGAGAGAAACAAATGCGTTGGATACAAAATTGTGATGTGTAAATCAGTATCCAGTCTACCGCGCAAATCTTAAACGTTCGCTGTTCTGATTTATTGTCTTAATTGATCGCAGATCGTTTTAAATCCAACTTCGGTTCCGATGTTGAGCCATCTCTGAGTGCAGCAAATACTCATGGTATTATATAGTCTCTGGTGTCTTTACAGGTTTGTATCATAATCGAACTGGTAAACGTTCCTACAGATGTCGCTCGAATGTAGAAATTTACAAATAATGAGGTTCCTCAAGGCGAAGCTTAAGCTAAAAAAAAAAGAAGCAATAAATGGCGAGAGCCGACGTTTTGTACTGCCAGGTCGTTAAGTCGAACCAAAAACTTCCTGAAACTCTTTAATGCCCCCATTTTTATGGTATTAGGCCTCCTTTGTGCGGACCTTTTGTTCGTCGCTATTTGTATTCACAAGATTCATAAGTGTATCATGCGTGGAGCTGGACGTTTCCTTGTCGCTCGTTTCCTCGTAAGTAATAAAACATCGTAAGCAAAAAAAAAAGAAAAGTCGAAACGCACAAAGCCCCGACACAGCGTTCTTGTGGCGCACAAAGCGAGTGTGATTTTCGACCAGTTACACACTATTTATTTTTATGTTCTCGGCTCGCCGATACTAAACGTTAAAAGTTATTGTAATTAATGTGATTTGTGACTCTCGACGACGGGCGCACGTACCCGGACGGTGCGACGGCTCTGAATTAGTTCGAATTCGAGAATGACTTTCGGGATTATATTATTGCGTTTTATTGGTTTGTGCTTCGTCAGAAGCAGCGAAGCTCGTGCAGCCCGACGAGCGGCGAGCGACGAGCGGCGAACGCGACAACATAATATTTATGAATTTATTGCGCGTTTATTTGGAGCGACTGCCGACCTATATTTCGACGATACTGGAGCGGCGCGCAGTCGAAGTGGCACCCCCCGCGCCCCCGGACGGCCGCACGTGCATCTCGTGCGGACCGTCGTAAAATCATAAATTTGTTTACCGTTCGCTGATGTTTATTGCGCACGCTGCTTATTGTGCCGTCGGGGCGTAGGGCGAGCGACTTAATTAAGGCCGCGAACTGTGCTAGCGACCAGCAGATTCGATCGATCGTCCGACGATTCCCCGTCGCGCGTCCCGTCAGCGCGACTAATACTATATTATTTTTGTTTCGACGATATTTTTGGGCAATATTTTATTTTTCGATATATCGACACAACGATATTAACTTTGGATGTCAAATACTTGAACACAGAAACTATTCTTGACAATTTCAGATGCTATTTACAATCGAATCGATATGTATCGATACATTTTTGCATTTCCGACATCCCCAGCGGAGACTTCAAAAGACTTCAAAACGGGCCCAATCCGTTTAGCTGCGCATCCTAGCGATTTGCGCGCGCGACGGTGCGCGACCGGACTGCGGATGACAATATTGTGACGCGTTCCTCCGCCCTAGAGCACTAAGCTAAAGATGCGGTCGGGATTGTGCGACGAAAAAGGTTGCGCGTTTTGCGTGTGGGCACCACCATCGCCAGCGAAAATCCACCCGAGCACGGTTATAAATATGCAAACATTTGCACATAAAGGCTTTTCGTGTCGGCGAATTCTCGAAAACTGCCACGACCGCGGCGATCGCTTTTCGAGCGTCTCAAGTGCGCGCCGGTCCTGTTTTCGACGCGCGCCCCGGCCGTAATTCCGATTGTCGCCTTATCCGGAGCTGCTGGTGCGGTAATTACGATCGGTGTCACGATAAAAGCCAATTCGGCGCTATTGACACTTCGCCGCTGTGCAAATACGGCGCGCGTCGGATGCAAATAGCGGTGGGGCGACGATTCCAGTCGTGCCTGTTTACCTAACAATCGCGATCCGGACGCATGATGATAATTCCGCGTACGGCCGATGCGACATACTTAATTGGCAATATTTGTCGCGCCACATGCCGGTTGTGTGCAATTACGGCGCCGTGTCAATACAAATAAATCGCCGCAATAAATCGAATTTGTCTCGTTTGCCGTTTGTGCGACGTTATCGAGCGTTTCGAGCTTCGAGCGCCAGTGGAGAAGCGCCACGAAAAACGCGGAAGACGATTGGCGACGGCGGCGGCGGCGGCGCGGAGGTGGCTCGCCGAATAGCCGCCAAATATCGATTTGTCGCAATCCAGCATGGCCACTCGCGCGGACTGCCCGCGTAGCGAATGTCGCGCGTTTTCGGCGTCGTTTTTCCGGTCGACCGGTTGCGCCGCGCATTGGCGCATGCAAATCGCAGTGAAACGTAATGAACTGCCTATAAAGCTACCGAAAGTGCCGCCGCGCGCCGTCCTCGCCGGCCACCGAAAGAGCGGCGTTTATTGAGTTTTATGAATTTTTATTGCGCGCGCGAAGAAAGTGCGCGGCGCGGTCAAATAAAACCCGGCAGCCGCTCGCCCGGCGACCGTCGGGACGTCGAGAACGCGTGCCCCGGTGTGACCGATATTTGCCGAAACCGGTGGCCCAGTTTCATGCAGCGACGACTTTACGGCTTCGACTTTCGCCCGTTCGCTTTACGGCCTAATATAAGAAGCCGGCGGCGGCCTAAGCCAATTGCCAAATGAAAGCGCCGCGCGCCGAAACGACGCGCCAATCCGCGATAATCTTGTTAACCAGAAGTCCGAGCCGCGAGAGGGTTGCACGGCGATTTTAATTGCGCCAAGTCGCAAGGTTGCGCTCGGTCGGCGGCGGCGGCGGCGTTGAAAGGGCGCAATGGAGGCAACCTAATGCGGATTATCCGCGCCGCACAGAGGCGAACGACGGCCATCGACATTTGCATTTTATTGGCCGGCGGCGCGCGAAACGCGTGTTTGCAAATATTGCGTTAATCCAATTTCCAAGGCATTGTGCGCGACGTCGGCGTCCGGCTAATCTTGTCGGGTAATCCCGCGAGACGTGCGAACGCCGCGCCGGCAACAAGTTGGCGACGATCGAGCGCGCGCTAACGAGCCGAATGCCAGGATGCGTAAATTTTCACATCTCATTAGGCCGTTTCCGGCGCAAAATATATATGCGAAAACGATCCGAAGCAATTTGCATCGCAATCTGTCACGTTTTCACGTCGTTCCGCGCCCCGTCGCCGACGCGCACGTGACGACGATGCGCGCCGCGCCAATCTACCCTCGGATCTGCCCTCGAGTGGCGCGATTGCGTTTCATGCACGGGCACCCTCCGCACCGCCGGCGCGCCGTCGCAATTAACTCGGTAACGTCGTTACGCCGCTTTGAGCGCGCGCTAAGCGACGGCGATTACATGCAAATCACGGCGCGCTCCGAGCGCCGTCGAAAAGTCATGTTTGCGCCGGCTTTGATCTCCGCGCGCCGAATGGAAACGCAAATTGAATCTGCGTCGCGTCATTGCGCCGCGACGCCGGAAAATGGCTGCCGACCGCCGGCGCTGTATTGATTTTTCCGGGCTCGACAAAATTGAAAGCAACAACGTTACCGGAACGACGCTTCGCGCCGCCTTAAGTCACAATGCCCGTTTCGAGAATGTTGTGAAATATAATAAAGCGCGTTGTTTATTGACGCTGGTGGTGACAAGCGTGGCGCGTGCAGCGTGTAAAATCAAAAACTTAAGCCCAACGGCCGGGGACCGACGCGCGCCCGCATCAGTCAAATTCGAATCGACACAAAGGAGCGCTTAAGCGCTCAACGTCCGAGGATGTGGAAATTCTAAGCAGGTCGGACGGAAATACCCGCGCCGCACGTCGATTCGCACGTATCGGCCCGTCGCTACCGTTTCACGGCGGCGGATTAGACGCCGACAGCGCCGGACCGCGACGGAATTTTCCACAAATCGCCTTTCGGATGCGAGCCGAACGCTCGCGTTGTTCTTCGCCGGCAGCGACGCAGGCGATGATAAAAGAAAGAATCGACTTGGTGACGTCGACGCGGAAGGTCAGTCGAGTCAGATAGTTCAATTTCGTTCGCGTCCCAGCGCCCGAGCCGTTCGTTCGACTCCGCACGCCGAGGCCGTAAAACATTTGTGCCGAACATTTGCCCGAAATGCGGGCCATCTCGAACGCCCCCGTAGCGAGACGCGCGCCGCGGCGCATTGTGCGTCGCCGAATTTCAGGTCGAGTTTCGTGCGTCAAATCGCGCTGCGTCGAAGGGCATTCGGCGCCCTAATTTGTTCGCGCGCGCGCCGTTTTCGCGCGCGACGACGACGCGCCTCGTCGCCCGCCGGCGAAGAATTTTCACACGAATTCGGGCCGAGTCAAGTGCGCCCGATGACAGCCGCGCGGACCGCCCGTCTGTCTGCGCGGGTGAAAAAGCGGCGCGATCTCTTGAAATGGTAAAAGCGTTAATATGCCAGTAAAAGTTTCGATAAAGCCGCATCGGCGCGCCAGATATGCGTCGGCGCTAACGACGTGATAAGTTTCAAGTGTTTTCGGCTAGAAGTCGAGCGCTCCGCGACCACATGGCCCGCGCAAACGGGCCTTTTCCTTCTTATCAGCACTTCGACGCTGCGCGGGGCGCGGTCCTAACGGTTCGTCGTCGTCGTCGTCGTCGTCGTTGGCGGCGGCGGCGATTTTTTCTCTCGCCTTTTGCCGGCCCGTCGACGCGCCAAAAACGCGCCGGCAAGCATAACAACCGCGTTTGTTTGTTTTCTGTTTGCACAACTATATTTGCGTTCCGCGCACCGCGACGATTCGGCATCGCGCTGCCATCGCGCTCGTCGCTTTTGTCGTCGGCGCTTATCGCGTCGGCTACTTTGGACGCACCCTGCCGCGCCGACGACGCGACCGATAACGGCCGGCGGCGCGTTTGATGTCGACGATATCGGCGACGCGACAAGCGCGATCAAAAACGCCACGGTGGCGGCGGCGGCGGTTGCGCCGCGATTCGAGCGGTCAGCGGCGCGGGGCGCGCAGCGAGTCGTCCGGTGCCCTTGGCCTACAATTATGCACGCGCGACGTTTAGGCACCGACATTTAGTTTTATTACTCTTACTTTTCGTCTCGGCGAAGCAGCGCGCGCCGGCCGTCATTGCCGTTCATGCTTTCCTTTCACGATTTTCGTGTTTACATGTTTCTACGCAGTTATAGTTATTACTATATGGCTATACGACCGTTTTGTGCGCGCAAGGACGGCCTTCGTTGCCGAAACGACGGACGCACGCGACCGACGGCCTTCGGATGCGACGCGCGCGTTCGAAGCGGAGCCGATTTCGGCACGATGCGCCCATCGATCCGGCCCTTGCGAATCGCCACGACAACGACGACGACGACTTTATTGTTCTTATCTTTATGGGTCGCGCGCGCGTGCGTTATTAACGATGATGCACGTTGCGTCGCGACTGCGCACCTGTCGAAGTTGCGCGTAATCCGCTCGGCGATGCGTCGCGGCGTTCCGGCAAGTCCGCGACGAGATTTGGGTGGCAAATGTGACGGCGCAGAGACGGGGCCGGCTGGAGCTGGCAGCCGTCCGTCCAATTTTCGTGCATCGCGTCGACATTTGGTTCGAATAAACCGAACGCCGGCGACGCCTCCTTCGTCGGCCGCCTAGCCGAACTTGGCGCGCATAATTTATGTTCGCACTTCGCCTGCTTCTGTTGCTTCGTCTTCCTGCTTCTTGAAAAGCCATCCCTCGAATTATGCCCGCTCGCGCTCGTCGGCGGCTCGGCGTTTTTTTCTTTCTTTCTGGTTTTGTTTTTTTTTTGCGCCTACCTTCGACGAGGTTAACGGCAACGTTAAAAAGTGCGTTCTGCGCGCCGCAATAAAAACGTTGATCAAGCACGCCGATGCAACCCTCGAGCCGTCGACGCGAACGCACTAAAAACGCAGTAAAACGCACGACAACCCTTGTGTAAGTAGCCTTTACATCGCATAAAACGGGCGCGTAAAAATCGCCGAACTGTAAAACGGCGTTCGTGAATTTTCGAACATCGGGAAAATCACGAAATCATCGTCACGAAAGGAAGGGCTGTAAAGAGGTAACTAACTGGACCCGACGGCAGCCAACACGAGGGTGCCGTTCTGGCTTCTTTACGATATTCTCGGGCGCGCTTTCAAATGTTTATGGCGCAAAGGCGCGCGCGCTGCGCCTTCGTCTCGGGCGCGACGGTTCGTCGAAAACGAAACGCGGCGTTCACCTGAAGGGCATACAGGTGCCGCGTGCGTAGGAGATAATCGCGCCGCGCGTCGCGCCCTCGCGTCCATAAAACAAAAACCGAGCCGTTGGCGACGCGCGCGCGCAGCACGAGCCAAATTCGGACGTCGGGCCGGCCGCACGGCCCGGCCGTCAGCGGACGCAGAAGGCCGAGGCAGATATCCGCGAGCGAAATGCGTCTAGCGTTTCGACGGGCGCACCTTGCGCGTTTTTCGGGATTTTTGGGCGCGCGCGCGCGCGTATCGATAACGCCTGCATTATTCATGAACAACAAGAAGCCCTGGCCGCACCTGTCCGCCGTCTCGCCGGCGCCGTTGCGCGCGTCTCCATCGACAAATTGCCGGCGCAGCGCGCGGCGACAATCGCAACGACTCGGCGCAATTCGGAAAAACAATCCGACATTAAACGCCGCCGACGCGTTTCATCTGGACCGCTCGAGTTCGCGTCATCAACGTTCGTCACTCCGATCAAACAATGACACCGATTGTGACGGCGCGCCGGAAACAATCGGCGCGCGATCGGCGTGTTTCCCGGCGTCGCGTCGGCCAAATTAATTAAGCCGCGTTGGACTGTTTGCCGTCGTGTTGTTGCCGGGCGCGCGGCCGGTTCTGTCCAATAAAGTGTGCAAACATCGTTCGCGCGGCGCTCGGAAATGGGCCAGAAGTGCGAGCGGACGTGCGTATCGCTCGCCCGGCCCGACTTCCAATTTTCCAATTAGTCCGGTCGCTCGCTAAACGACGCAAACATCGTAAACTCTCTCTCGGCTCGTTTCCTTTTCGTTTTCTTTTTGCCTTTCGTGCTCGGCGGCCGAAAATCACGTCGCGTCGATATCGATGTCGACCGCTCCTGCGCATGGCGGACGGCAAGGGTGACAAAAAACCGAAGGGGATGAAAGCGCGCACGACGGCGCGCCGTCGACGCGTCGCGGGTAGCGCGCGGATATCTCGCGGCTTGCGCCTCCGTTCGCTCGCGCCGCGGCGCGCCGGCCAATCGGGAGATCGCCGGGCGCGTCGTGCCCGCGCGCGGCGTCGGCCGCCAGCACGGGTGACGGGGTTTACCGTGCGGCAGCCCGGGGTCGCGGCTACTCTTCGCCGCGCGATGCCCCCACCCGCGCGCCGCCAGCCTACCAGCTACTCTGGCAGCCGGCGCGGCGGATCCGTTCGACGGCCGGAGACCTCTCGCCGAACTCCCGACGCCGAAATCAGTTATCGTCGGTCGTTCGCAGCGATCGCACGCACGGCTTCGACTTCGACCGCCCGCCTGCACGGCCGAGGCGATTCGCACACGCGCCCTGCGGCGTTCGTCGCACGACGTTGGTGATACACGCAGTGAATCCGGTGCACGATGTCCGTCGAGTACGGTGATTTTAAGGACTTCAGCGAGCACAAGAGCAACGATTTCGAGATGAACGTCAGCGCGAACGACGCTATCGGTAACGAGCAGTCGAAACCGCAAGGTAAGTTGATAACCGCGTTTCGCCGACAACGAGATACGAGCGCCGAGCGACGAGCGACGGGACGAACGCGCGAAACGTGCCGCCGGCGCGGCGTTGTCGCGTTCGGACGGTGTACGCTAAGCGCGCGCTGTGTTTTTGCAGCGTACCGCTTCGCGCCGCCGCTGATGGCGCCACCCGCGGGCGAGATCAAGCAGGAAGCGGACAGCACGTCCCCCCTGCTGACGCCCCCGCACACGCCCACCTACAGCCCGCCTCCCGCCGCGGCGGCCGCCTTCTACCACCACGCCGCGCACCCCGTGCACGCGCCACAGCAGCACCACCCGCCGCACTACCATCCGTACGCGCCGCCCCACGCGCAGGAATACGCCGGCTTCGGATCGATGTCGCCGTACAACGCGCTCTTCATGAACCAATGGCTGCGCAACGCGGCGCTGTACCATGCGCGCCTGCAGCAGCACCAGCAGCAGCAGCAGCATCACCACCACCACCACGCCGCCGACGCGCGCGCGCCCGGCCGCCCGCCCGCGCCCCTGAAGATGACCACCGGCAGCGCGCGCCCCAAGAAGCAGTTCATCTGCAAGTACTGCAACCGCCAGTTCACCAAGAGCTACAACCTGCTCATCCACGAGCGCACGCACACCGACGAGCGGCCCTACTCCTGCGACATCTGCGGCAAGGCCTTCCGCCGGCAGGACCATCTGCGCGATCACAGGTAAACGTCATTTCTGTTCGTTAACAATCGAACGCCTCGTTGCCACACTGCCGACTTGGAAACTTTCCACCGATTTCGTACAATATTTAATGCACGCCGCCACAGAGTCATTCATGAAGCGTCTTAATGCATGAACCATCAAACAACACTCACTTTCACATTCATTGTTCAATATTTACGCCCACACGGCACACGTTTACACCGCAAACACGAAAACTGTTGTCGATCGTCAAACAAATTCTCTGGCAAACGCTTCACGTTCGCGATGATTTTTTGTTGTTGCTTTTTTCTTTATTATTTCATTTCGAAACTAAAACTAAACGTGCTCGTTGCATTGCAGATACATCCACAGCAAGGAGAAGCCCTTCAAGTGCACCGAATGCGGCAAAGGATTCTGCCAGTCGCGCACGCTCGCCGTGCACAAGATCCTGCACATGGAGGAGTCGCCGCATAAATGCCCGGTCTGCGCGCGGTCCTTCAACCAGCGCTCCAACCTCAAGACGCACATGCT
Organism: Ecitophya simulans; assembly: GCA_027574965.2. Taxonomy (NCBI): domain Eukaryota; kingdom Metazoa; phylum Arthropoda; class Insecta; order Coleoptera; family Staphylinidae; genus Ecitophya; species Ecitophya simulans. The sequence continues at coordinate 9,294 of JAODGE020026938.1, forward strand.
GACGCACACCGAACGCACGTGGGAGTGCGCCGCGTGCGCGCAAATCTTCTCGTCGTACGGCGACCTCAAGACGCACGAGGTGCTCGCGCACGCCGCCAAGGAGACCGCCGGCGTCGGCGATCTCCTCCTCCAGACCGCCGACTCGACGCGCTTCGGCCTCGATCTCAGCACGCGCCGGTGCGAGCGCGACGCCGACGCCGACGACCAGGAGGAGATCAACGTCGACGACCACGACGAGGCGGAACGCGAAATCACCACCGTCGCGGAGACGACCGCGAGCGCGGCCGCGAAGAAGAAGCCGCTCGGCTTCAGCATCGAGGACATCATGAAGCGATAGAGATCGTGCCGGCTCGACGGCTTCGTTGCTCTTTTCGGTCCGAGTTCTCGTCGAGTTCTCGTCGAGTTCTCGTCGAGTTCTCGTCGGGGCGCACACGAATAGGTATTATGTAACCAAAGAAATAATGATTACCTCAAAATTAACGCGCAGCATAACAACGCAACGAAAGAATCACACTGATGCGTTATGGTTGTTTATTTTTTAAGTTTTCTCGTTTATTAGATATTTTCCTTTTGTACATTTAACGTTTAGCTAACATGCATTGCACATTATGTTTATGGTTAAAGACTGAGCGAATAATTTAGTTACCCCCTAATGTCAAAGATGTCCACGAACTGTCCCCGAGCAACGCAACGAAAATATGTGTAACAATATTTTTTTTCTGGGAATCTTTTGTAAATGTTGTAGATAGACACCGAATTAAAGAATGTTTTTTAAGTTGATTGTTGAACGTTTCGTCTCGCGCCGTCTTCTCACGTCTAACGCCGCCCGCCTCTGACCTTTCGCGTCCTCTGTTTGCGCGAAGTAAATTTGAGCGTTGGCACGTCTGAATCGTTTCCGCTAGCGCATAAACATATCATTTGAGGTTTGAGGAATCGACGGCGTGCGAGGATTTGTGGGCAAGCGGAAATCGGCGGAATCTGAATGGAGCGCGCGCGCGCAAATCGCGGCCGGCAATTATCGCGTCGCCGGAGGATTTATGGCGGCGGTTTGCGGCGGCTTGCGGCGAAACCTAGACGGCGGCGGCGCGTAGCGAAGGCGCATGGAAGCCTTCGTTCGATGCGCGCGCTTTTCGATCAATCAGGCGGACGTTTGACAGGCGTAAATCAAACATGCGCTGCCCCGCGCCGCCGCGAGACAATTATCCGCAACGATTATGTGCAATCAAAAGTGCATTCGAAACCGAAACATATTCGAGCGAATTTATGCGTCTATCTCGCAGACAATTAAATGTAATTTCGCCCGATCGAGGCACGACGTACCCCAATTTCGACGCGGCGCGCCGCATAGCGCACGCATACGAACTGGGAATGGGAACGGCGGCTAATTGTCCCGAAATTGGCCTCGCCCGGGCGACGGACGGCGAGCGATGCGAGCGCGCCGATGGAGGAGTTTCGATGATTGATGTTTCTGACGATTTTTACACGTAATTGTTTTAATTCGGCGCGCGATTGTAAATCACGCGTCGGCGCGCGAGCGTGGAATTTCAACCCTCCGTCGGTCGCGCACGCGCTCGAGTAAATCATGTTAAACGGACGTCCAAATGGTCGAATTATCGGCGCGCTCGTGGGTTCGGCGGCTCGGGGCGTCCTGGGAAATCGAGCGCGCGCTGATTGACAGCTCACCGGCGCGTTTGCTTCCTTCGCGCGCGGTCGCGGAATAAGAGGAATGTTAAGTATGATGAAGCGTTTCGTCTTCGGACGCGGTCGATAATCGCTGCACCGTTTCGCCGTCGCGGCGCTGCCAACGACGACAACGGTGTCGGCGTTCCTTCGATTCGGCAGCGCGCGCGCAACATTGTTTCTAATTCGTTAACAATCCCCTGCGCGGCGCAGCAAAGTCGCCACCATCCGACGGGCGCGCCGAAGGTAGCGGCAGCCGCCGCGGTCGTTCTCGGCACCGTCGAACGGCGAACCGCAAAAACGCGCCCGCGACCATAAATCACCGCCGGCGGCGTTTCGACATTTGCGAGCCGTTTGAGAGAAAAGAGCAACAAGCGGCGTCCAGCCGCGCCGGCCGCAACATTAGCAACGCTTCCAATTTACCTATAAATACGCGCGGCCCGGTCGGTGCCACCGTTCGACTTCTGTATTTACATTCGGCGTGCGTTGCGAACGCGCGCGCGGAAAAGCGCCCGGCCCGGGGAAAGGCGGCGGCGCGCGCCGAGCGGGTGCCCACTTTCTACGAGAGCGTTCGCGCGGTCGCCCGCGGTCGCATTGTGGTCGGCTATTGGGTCTTCCGCTTCGATTTGCTGCGCCGATGTCAACGGCGCGCGGAAGAATGGGTGCGAACCGCAAATTAGTTACACTCGGGCGCGGGTCGTGGACGGGATTCTTCGGAATTTCGTCGGGGACTTTCTAATTTGCGCGCGCGCGCGCGCTTCGGTGGCGACAGCGTCGGTCGCGACGCGCAATCGACGGATTGGCCCCCGAACGTTGACATCGCTTTTAATGCGCCGCCGGCGCGCTCGGTGGGGCACCGAAGTTTGATTGATCTGCGGGCAGGTAAGACGCGTTCGCGACCCCGACGCGCCGTTATCTTTGTGACACTAAGATGCACTAAACACGCAACACGCGCGGACGCAGCGAGCGACGCGAACGAGCGGCGGGCAGATCCTCGCGGAGATTTGGGGGTGGGTGGTCTGCGCCGTCATTGACGACGTCTCATAATAAAACTTGACACTTTTACCGTCTTTACTGCGAAAAGTCGACGTGTTTGCGTATTCGTTCGTTCTTTCTTTCTTTCTTTCTTTCTTTCTTTCTTTCTGTCTTTCCTTCTTTTAGCCGTTTCGTGCGGCCGCGGTGGCGCGTGGAAGCGAAGCGGCAGACAGGACGACGAGCTCTTAAGTGGACGTCCGTAGGAAGACGGGCGGCGCTCGGGCACTCGACGCGACGCGAACGCGGATCGATGACAGAATTGCCCCGGCCCAAGGACGCGCTCCGCAACGCGCGCGACGCCGAGAAGTCCGAAAAACATTAACCGCGAGGACGAGGAGAGACAGTAGTTAAAGTCGAGCCTGATTGATGGCCGGTCGGGCGACCGGCGCGCGACCGAAAAACTTAATAAAACGCACAACTTTTTGATCATTTTCGCGCGCAAATGTCTATAATTAGCAATTTAGTTTCTAATCGTTTGGGCACGGCGCGGCGGCGGCGGGCGGCGGGCGGCGGCGCGACTGCTCGTTTCGCGGCGCGCCGGCCGAAACGCCATTTCTACGTAACGCTTGCGGTCGGTTTTCACATTAAATCGCTTAAGCATATAATTGCAGAGTGGTAGGTAGCATTGGCGGGGTCGTCGCGGGCCGCGCGCAATGCTCGGGGCCCGAGAGGGCTGGCGGCTGCGCCCGCAACCGCATATTATCGTCATCGATGCGCACTCCTCGCCTCGGAGAGAGACAAAGCAAAAGATGAAAACATGAAGAAGGAGAAACGTCTCGCAACATCTCATAACTTTGTAGGTAGCTTTGTCCCGGCGCGGGCCGGCGAGCAAGTAGTTTTTATGAAGTGTTTCGGGCAGGACGGGCAGTAGGTGGGTGTTGTCGCCCGGCGCGGGGCACCGGCGGCGCCGGCGCACCGCCGGGAATGCGCAACCCCAAATTAAGCGGCCGCCGAGGGGGACGAACGCGCGCCCCGCGCCTGCCCCGCGCCGGCCGCGCGCGCGCGATTCGGCGCGAAACCTGTGATTACGGCCCGCTGCGTCGGCATTGTTGCGCGGCGCTCCCAGAAACGCTCGCGCCTCCCGAAAGGACAAATCTCTAATTGAAGATCATATCTCGGACGCGCTGGCAATTTGCGGGCGCACCCCGCGTCGCTGGCGCGTCGGCGTCGGACGCCCGAACGACCGCGGCGCGACCGCGGCGCGCGTAAAGCGCTCGTCGCGCTCGCGCTTATCAATCATCGCGCGGCGTCGTCGTCCGGCACCGATGTGACGTGCGGCGCGCACGGCAATTTTGCGCAACCCTAAAATATATCATCAGCGGCGGTCGTGACTCGATCGTTTAACGTTTCCCCGAAGCGCCGCGCCGCGCCGCGCCGCTGCCGGGCTCGGAAGAGTTACATTTTTGGGCGTCCACGGGCCGAGGGTTGCGCTCGGGCGCGACAAAATTATAGTCCACTATCGCGGCCGAATGTTGTGGGAAAAAATGCCGAAAGCTCGCTAAGCGCGCCGTTTATACGGAGAATTAAAATCGTAGAGCGGAGCGACCGAAAAAAACGACGCCGTCCACCC
>JAODGE020026939.1:0-17104 GCA_027574965.2 Ecitophya simulans
GTGGTGGGGGAGGGGCAGTTTCCACGGATCTCGCTTGCGTTTGGGGAGAGATGGGGGAAGTTTGTGGGGGGGGGGGGGGGGGGGAGACTTCTGGCTTGGCACACCAGCAGCGCCAGTTGGACGTATAAGGGAGAGAGGAGGGGTTTCTTCCCCCCTCCGCATAAGAGTGCCCCGTATGCTCGGAGGGGGCTATACTGGACTCGTGATGGTGGGGATCTGGCGTCCTTCTCGTTGCTCACCTTCCTGGCCGCCCCGGTGCTTCCAGATGTATTCACACTTGCACACATACACTCAGCCCACGCATCACACTTTTTCTCCCATTGCTTGCACTCTGGGCTTTACTGCTTCTCATGGTGGGTCGCCCTCCCATGGTCACTGCAGCGATCGTTGGATGCCAGCCACTCATTCACCCCACCCCCTCTCCCCCTCTTCTCAGGGCCATCGTGCGTACGGCGTTCTCACACGCTCAAAGAAGACAAAAAAGAGAGACAGAGGGCAGCCGCAGTTAGCTGCTGCAAAGACCAGCAAAAAGGGTGAGGAGCTGAGGAACCGGTGTCTCCGGTGAGTACGCATATATACAGTAACCACAACGACATCGAAGTTCAAACTCCATCAGCCCCCCTCTCCTCCCTAGTTGGTGACGGTAATAGAGAGGGGAAGGGGGGCTGATGGGATGAGAGGCTTCTGGTCGTCTATCCACAACAAACATAAACACAACGACAATATGGAATGACCAATGCGAGCGCGAGCGCGAGCACGTGCGCTGCTGTGCCCATCATTCTCTCTGATTCTTTCCTATATGCAGCGAATCTGCACCCATTCAGCGATTTGGTTTCCCTCACCCACCCCCTAATTTCTCCACTTTCTACAGGTTCTGATATTAAGATATTCTGCTTTCACATCCCACTGCCACCGCTTCTTCGTTTACCGTAACAATAGTCCCCCACCGCAGTTCTCAGCGTCACCAACAACAACAGTGAGAGGCCTGATGCTCACGCGCTCCTACGCCCTGAGGGCCTTCTGGAAGACGAAGGTGGATCCCAACGCCCCCCTGAAGGTGGCGAAGACACCGCAGAAGCGCCCGTACGTCACCACGCTGGAGGCGGGAAAGAAATACCTCTGGTGCTCCTGCGGCCTTAGTGCCAAGCAGCCCTTCTGCGATGGCGCACACAAGGCTTACAACGACAAACACAACACGAACTTGAAGCCAGTCGAGTTCAAGGTGGACACCACGAAGCGGTACATGCTTTGCGGGTGCAAGTTCACTGATGGCCGTCCATACTGTGACTTTTCCCATGTTGGTGTTCTGTTTCGCACAGCCGTGGGCATTGAGAAGCCACCACAGAGTGATTAGTAGCGCTCGTAGGACCGGGGCGAGGGTGAGGGCAGCGCGTGTGTCCGATCACTACTTCAAACGAGCACTCCCCCACCCATATATTATCCCAAATAGGAAGTTCATAGTGCATAGTTATCTTCCCCCCCTCTGTACACGAACCAGCGCACACACGGGTGCACACACGTACCCACACACACACACACGGATGCCCTTTTTTTATTGAGTGGCGTGTGTGTGTGTGTGAAGCCAACTGCTTGGCTGATCTTACTGTCCCATACACAGAGGATCACCCCCTCTTATGGTCTCCCCTCTAGTGCATTCATAGCACAGTATATATATGTCAACGCATATATATATATATATATATATATATACTTTATATTGACTTTCTTTGCCTTATTTCTCGTAGAACTTTGGGTGGACACTTATTTATCAATCATGCATGAATGTAAATAGAAAAAAAGACACACAAAAAATAGCAACGTAATGACATACAACCGTACAAGAGACAAACGTATGGATGAAGGGCGAAGAGAGAGAGAGACGGCTGTGAGATACGAAAAAAGAAGGGCTTGTACTATTGTTATTATTAGCTGGAGCAGTCTCGCACATAGCAGAGAGAGAGGGAGAGGGGTCCACACTCGTGTTTATCTAATGCGTTATTGCTTATTTCTCTCTTCTTCTTTCCCCTTTTTCTGTTTTCGTATGTTTTTCTACTTGCGGTGCTTCTCTCTATTCACACTTACCGTTATCACAGTTTCTTAGGAGTACATGTTGTGGTGTACTTCACGCGTAGCACGCAAGCGAAATGTGAAGAGAGAAGAAAGGGGGATACCACACACCCTTTTCAGCTCCTTCATTTTCTTATGTTTATTTTCTTATTGTGGCGGTTTATTTTTCCACCCAGAGGTCCTCTCCCCTCTTGCAATGGAGCTGTGTGCCACTCGTCCTCGCTCATCCCCCCCCGCTCTTACTCAGATCGATTCCTTCACTCCCTCTTCTCTTTATCTGTTTTTTTTTCATTTATGTGCGTGTGTGCTGTTGTTGTTGACTGTCCAACAACCAACTGTTTCCATCACAACGTGCTCTCTCTCACACAATCCCTGTGTATGTGCCGCCGCCACCCTCGCCCCCTCTCTCGGCATCATAACAATTCACTTTAACGCGTACACTCAGTGGCTTTTTGTACTTGCAGCACAACAGGGTATTGCTCACATAAGAGCTCGCATATATATATATATATATATATATATATATATACAAGCACGCAAGCCCCACCTCTAGGAGGATTATTATTTTTTTAAAAAGGAAGCAAGTCTCTCTTAGGAACAAAAGGGATTTCAAGCAAAGAGAAATATAAAGAGATTACTGGTTAGTGCAGTTGCTGTTACGTGATGTCTGTTAGTTTCTCTACTCTTGTGCAGCGCGCACGCCCGGCCTCGAACCACGCCACCTCTGTCGCATTCCGCGATGTGCTGAGGAAGTTGCCCCCCACCAACGTGTCCACGCTGGGCAACGGCGTGCGTGTTGCATGCGAGGAGAACCCGCTGTCGAAGGTCGCCACCGTCGGCGTCTGGATGGATGCTGGCACGCGGTGCGAGTCGGCTACCTACGCTGGCACTGCCCGTGTGCTCGAGAAGTGCGGCTTCCTTGGCACCACCAACCAGTCCAAGGAGCAGATCGCCAAGGCGGTCGAGGAGCTTGGCGGACAGCTCTCCGTCGATGTCGGTCGTGAGCACACCTACCTCTACATGAAGGTCGCGAAGGAGAGCACCGATAAGGCTGTTGGGCTGCTCGCGGATGTGGTCCGCAACGCGCGACTCAGCGACGCCGACATCGCAGCCGCCCGCAAGCTTGTGGTGGCTGACCAGAAGCTCTTTGAAGAGCGTCCCGACGATATTGTGATGGACAACCTCCACCGCTGCTGCTTCGACAGCACCAGCCACGGCCTCGGCACCCCACTCTACGGCACCGAGGACGGCGTCTCGAAGATCACCGCTGATGTGCTGAAGGATTACCGCAACAGCTGCGTTGCTGGGAGCCGTGTCGTCGTGGTGGGCGCGGGCGGCGTTGACCACACCGCTCTCGAGAAGGCCGCGCAGAGTTACTTTGGCGACATGGCGAAGGGCAGCGAGAAGATCGCCACTCTGCCCGCCAGCCGCTACGTGGGTGGCGAGTACCGCCTGTGGAACCTGCGCTACAAGACGGTGAATGTTGCTTGGGCTTTCCAGACCTGCGGTGCCGCCTGCGAGGACATTGTTCCACTCGCCCTTGCCTGCGAGATCCCCGGCAGCTTCCACCGCTCCCAGCACGAGCTCGGCCAGCACGCGATGCACCGTGTGCTCAAGACCTTCTCGTCCCTTGACCACTCCACTCCTACCAACACTCACTTCAACGAGAAATGCATTGAGATCGCGAACCCCTTCCTCAACACCTACAAGGACGATGGCCTGTGCGGTATGTACATCGTTGGCCGCCCCTCTCAGGGTGGCCCCGGCGACGCTGGTGTCATGGTGGAAGTCCTGCAGTACACGATCGCTGAGTGGTGCCGCTTTGCGCAGAAGATGCTGCACGAGAACGAGCTCGCGCAGGCGAAGGTCAACCTCAAGTCCCAGCTGCTCTTCAACATGGACGGCAGCGCCAACTCCGCTCTGGACATTGGCAAGCAGGTGCTCCACTTCGGGCGCCGCGTGCCCCTGCCTGAGATGTACGACCGCATCGACGACATCACCGCCAACAACATCCAGGAGGTCCTGCAGCATTACTTCTATGGCCGCAAGCCCACCTTCAGCTACGTCGGCTATCTCTCACAGATCCCTCACTACGACTGGACCCAGCACTGGACCTACAAGTACTGGTACTAAGCACCTCCGCGCACGCGAGGCACCCCTCTGACCAACGAGAAGGGGAGGGGGAGGAGGAGAAATAAGCTGGAGAAATGAGAGGAGGGACGCGGCAGCGCATCCTCCTTTCTGTCGTTCTGCTCAGCCGCCAGGAGGAGGGGACGATTGCGGCGAGTGTGGAGCCGTTCCTGTTTTCTCTATCCCCGGCTTTTTTCCCTTTGCTTTAGCAGTGTAGAGCCGATGAGTGCGAGCGGTTTGTCGTTCAGCTTTAATAGGACTTCGCGCGCGCCCCACACCCCCGGCGTCGATCTCCACGCCGCTCTCAAAGGAGAGAGGCTGGTGAGAAGGGGGTGGGGGGTGGGGGGAAGGCGCGCAAAGTACCAAAGTAAAACACAAAAAAGTGTGTGTACATGATGGAGCACTTGGAGCCTCCGAGATAGAAATAAGAAATGTGAGCTTCATCTCCTGTACCAGCACACACATATATATATACACACATAAAGCCTAAGTGCAAGGGATTGTTCTGTAGGATGCGTTGTTGTTTAGGGTTTTTCTATCAACTAGATATTACGCAGGCACACGTCTCGAGTTGCGTGCTCGACGCACATTTCTCCAATGTGCGAACTGTGTCCGCGTGCAGGAGAGGAAAAGAGAGCAAAAAAGAGAACGTGAGCTGAAGGGGGGTAATGAAATATGATCAGCCACGTCATTATCTTAATGAGATCTTATTATAGGGCACGTCTTATTCTTTTTCATTGTAGCAGAGACTTCGTTTTGGTGTGTGCATGTGTATGAGGGGAGGGGGATGGGTGGGTGGAGGTGAGGACGCATCCCTCTGTTGCTGTGTGCCTGAATGCGGTGAAACTCTTACGATTGGGAGGGATGGAGGAGGTGTGGTGCTTGCGCGCTGATACCTTTTTCTTTAGTTACGCTCTCTTCCTTTTTAATCCCCCCCTCCTCCTCGAAAAGTAGGCTGTTATAGGATACATAAACTGAAACGCCACAAGGCTTACGGCCGACGCATTTATATATGTACTGTTATGAAGAGCGATGGGCTGGCAACTGCGCTCGCTCCCGTGTTGGTAGGCCGTTGCTAGCGCCGTATCACTCAAACCCCAGCCTACGCATGCGCGCCCTCTCTTCCAGGGTGACGTGTTCACAATGCGCTACCGACTCATTTTGTTTTTTTTTATGCTCTGTCTTCACCTTCCTGATCTCCAGTGAGCTTTCTGTACGAGTAGGAGCGGCCCTCTCCCCCCTCCCCTGTAGTCTTTGAGGAGTGCATAGCCAACGATCGTCAGCAGAGAGGATTCCTGTGCACACACACACACACACACACACCCCGCATGAGTTGTAGCACTTGCAGCAACCTGGCTAAGACATCAGCTGCGTTCTCCTCCACCACCCATCCCCAAATAGCGAAGTTAAATAATAATAGAAAAAAATAAGGCGGAGGCAGGAAACGGGGTTAGTTCTCCAAGGCAATACGTTCCATCTGATACAGAAAGGGGAGAGCTCAACCTCCTTCCCACCCCTCTGGCCACTCAACGCAGCACTCGCCAACACCAAACGCTGATTGGCACATTTGATCTTTCTGCTCCTCCTCTGGCCCCCCCCTTCCTCCTCTCTCCTTGTGTCCGAGGGGCGGTAGATCACAGCACGTGCGTGTTGGGTGTGCGTGTGAGCGTGTGAGAGAACCTTCTCCACAGATTAGGATCATCGCGGTCTTTGGGTCTGCACCCTTCCTCACTGCTCCACTCCCTTCTTCCCCGTGCGCGCCGGATGTTGAGACTGCGAGAATTAATTCGCAACAAGGCAGAGCGCGACGGGCCAGCTGCGCTCAACTACATGGGGGCGCCATCCTCAGCGCTACAGAGTACCGCTACCTCACTGCGGTCGTGCTGGCTGTGCGGGGCACAGCCCATCACCCGGTTTCTCCTGAAGGACGCCACAGCGCTCTGTTTCCCCTGCTTCCGGACTGCGTACTTGGCCTTCGTCCTCCCACGACTCTCCACCCACGAGCGCTGCAAGAGTGACCAGGCTTTTTTGGCGTCCATCGCGCGGGTGGAGGATGGCGGAAGGGCTGGTTCCTTCTCGCCTGACGGCTCGGCGTATCCGCTGGAGCGGCCGACGCTGCTGGAGGTGACCGACCCCTCACAGGCGTCCTTCGTGATGAGTGCGTCTGTAATGCGGTCGCGCCACTCCACCTCGGAGGCCCTTGGGCGGAGGGATAGCGACCACGTGGAGATGACGCTCTGGAACTGTCCATCCTGCACGTTCATCAATAATGGACCGATGGGTGAATGCGATGCGTGCGGCTACTTCAATCCTGGCACTGTCGTCTGCAAGCTCTGCCATCAGGCCTGCGCTGTTGGCCCTAGCAAGCCAGGGGAGTCACCCACACTCTGCGAGAACAGGAAGCCGCACATTGTGTGGCGCTGCAGCGCCTGCACATCGCTGAACACGTTAGACGGGGACCGCTGCCCTGAGTGCGACAAGGAGCGCTACTGGGCGTGCCTGCAGTGCACCGCACTACACCGAACCGTTCGCGAGGGAGACGGTTTGCGCTTCTGTGCGACGTGTGGCTCTTATAACACCCCCGAGGACGTCGTCACCGGGCAGGTGAAGGTCGATCGTGAAGAGAAAAAGGCACACCTTGCGGCCCAGAAGCAGCAACAGCAACAGGAGCAGAAGCAGGGTGGTCGCGCTGGTGATGAAGTGTTTGGCGTTAATGATGCCTTGACAATCGCTGAGCAGAACCGACAGCGCAACATTAGAGAGAATGAGAAGAGGCTTCGCTGCCGTCTGCGCGAGCTCAATGTCACGCGGTACAAACAAAGAACGGACGGCAACTGTCTCTTTGCCGCCCTCGCGCACCAACTCTTCGGCAACCGCAATATGCAAAACCTTGTGCGTGTCCTTGTGGTCTCCTACATGAAAGCGCACGCCGCGGACTACGCGGTGCTGTTTGATGGTGCGGATGAGTGGTCGGAGTACACGCGACAGATGCGGGAGGCGGGATTTTGGGGCGATGAGCTGTGTCTTAACGCAGCGGCGCGCTGCTTCTGCGTGGATATTCACGTCATTACGAGTCAGGAGAGCGGATGGCACATTGTGTTCCAGCACGAGCAGCTGGGGCTCTCTAAGTCTGGCATTCGCCTCGACGCACGGCGTAGTCAGGAGTTTGGCACCAACCCATCCTTCTCAGGGGTTACCCCGGGTGGGCAGGACATCTGCTTGGGGAGCACTTCACAGGCAGAGGCGTTGTGCCTCTTCCTTGCGTATCAAGCTCCTGTGCATTATGATGATATCTCGCTCTCCCACGTGAAGGCCTTCGTCATTTCAGACTTACTTCAGTCGGAGATTCAGAGGATGATTTCCGAGCACTTGTATCCCAACCGCGCATCACATTGACGACGATCGTACACCAGTACAGCACAGCACCACAAACACACACACACAAAAGAATTGGATCTCACAAATTCAATCAACGGATACGTATGAGGGCGAAGCAGGAGTGTGCTACACACCTGTTCCATAATAATATATATATTTTACATTGCGCGCGCACATTCATTCGTGTCACGGCAACCGCATTTTGTCATGGCGGAGTGGTACCAATGCAAGGTCGCACGCGCGTGTGTGCTTTATACTTATTCGGTGAGTCATCTCTTTGTCGCGATACTGTGGGTGATTTTACATGACCACACATACGAAGAGGGATGAGGGTGAGACTATGGTACGACCCCACGCCTGAGAGCGCACGACACTTTTTTTAAAAAAATTTGCTACTGCATCGGGTGTATTTGTGTCTCTTCGTTTGTCATTACGGAAGGAGGCGACTGTTCATGTGCGTGTCCTTGTGTGGCTATGATAGCAGTGGCATATGGATGTATATGCGCCGCTGCATTCATTGACGATTGCACTACGAGCCAGTGAGCTTTTGTTTTTGTGCGATGATGTGAGTTGGCTGTTTGTTATTGTTTGTGTAAATGGGAAGCGAAGCTAAATATCTATCTATTTATATATATATATGACTGTATGGGTCTGTGATGGTTCTATTGCTCATTTTTCTTCTGTTGGACCATCGCACCTTTCTCATTGCGCAGTGTGCCCGTGCATAGAGGCTCATAGAGATGAGGGAGGGAATACAAAGCCCTGTTTGTTTCCTTTGTGTTCCCTCTTTCATCTCTCCCGTTTATTCGATAATGATTCATAGCACCTACTTAACGAGCGACTTGCGTTTACCCCCTACACCTCCCCACCTCCTTGTTGGATATCAACAATGGCTTTTCACTCCACTGCTTGACGGCACACCGCTGCTACATGCTGCCTCCCTCCTCTGCTTACTTCACCTCTCTTCCATCCTGATAGACTCCCTGCATGCTTATCTGCACGTACATTGGGGACGGACATTCGTAGCAACCACATCACACGTACACACAAGGACAGTGTGACACACGTACTCGTACTTTCCTTGAGAGGAAATCATAATTCTATCTATAAAAAAGGGGAATGCCGCTTCGTGACGGGCGCGACGCTGAATATGTGCCCTCATCGCGGCGCGGTGTCGTCTACCTCTCGTCTGTCCCTCGGGACATGCGACCGCTGGAGGTGCGGCTGCACTTCAATCAGTTTGGTGAGATCCGCCGCATGAAGTTCACTCCGTACCCGAAGAAGTCGCGCCGCCCTGGCGGCCCGCTGCTCCCGTTGCAGTATAAAGAGGGATGGATAGAGTTCAGTCGCGTGGCGGACGCCCAGGCGGCGGCGCAGCAATTGAACGGCAACCCGGTGGACTGTAAGCGACAGCGCCGCTGCTTTGGGCAGTTGTGGACCGTCAAGTACGTGCAGGGCTTCTCCTGGGACACCATGCTGGAGGTGCGGGAGGCCGAGCGCAGGGGGAGGCGGGCAGCGGAGGTGGACGCTCGCAGGGAGGAGCGCGACATGAACGAGGCCTACCGCAGACTGGCAATGCAGGCCGCCGCCAAGCGGAAGCAGAAGCGCGCGCGACCCGAAGCGGACGAGGAGGCGGAGGAGTCGGAGACGGACTCCACCAGACCTGTACGCAGCAGCAGGACTGATCCGCGGAGGCAGAGATCTGAGGACAGCGGTACCACTGCTGCTAGTTATGGTGGGAGTGGCAAAGTCGTGGAGAGTAGAGTGCGGGGCAGGAAGGGCACGGGTGCAGGGAAGCCTGATGGCAGCACACCTCTCAGAGATAAGGAGCGCACCGCTCCTACAAGGAAAAAGGCAAAGAGAACCCCTTCCCAGTAAAAGTAAAAAACGCCTTCTTTTGCCCTTTGCTGGGCCAAGATTGGCTCAGACATGACTCCGGCGGGCCACGGAGAGAGCAGCAGATGAGAGAGGCGGCAGTACAGCGTAGTGACACGTGGAGCCGCGCTATCGTACTAAGCCCGATTCATTCCCACTTCCCCCCTGCGTGCACTGTGTGTGCGTGTGGTCTATATGTTGTGTGTGTGCCTTTCAGCTGCGTTGGTGCTTTCTGTACATTATCTTTTCTCGCGATGGTTCCGCTGTCGTCCAAAAGGACTTGGCACCGCTTCAGCGAACGTACACACACACACACAGGTATATACATACATATGTATTTACTGTTACGTTTAACTTTGACATCTAAAGTAACTTTTCTTTTTTGGTATCGGGAGATAAAAAAAATCTACTAATTTACAACTGAAGATCATAATACCTTCCTAACCTATACTGGCAGTGGGAGGGGTTGTGAATGGGGGCATCTCTGGTGTCCAAGGACGTGCATGCATTTGGGGCAACAGGAGCGGAGATGACAGTAGCAGGGCAGGGGTGGAAGAACTATTATCATCATCATTACACTGCGCAACTTGCGCGTTACATATTTACTAGCGAGCAGCTCACATATACATATACACATACACATACACATGCGAAATATACATTTCAATGAGTTGTTTTTGTGCGTGCTTCTCAATCCACTCTCTTCGTTATGAAGCCACATAAATTTCTCTTCACAGCTCTCTTTGTCTATTGATAAGTTTCTCTATCGAACAGTTACTTTTGGGATCCTTCTGCGCACGCGTGGTTCCTGCGTGTATTTGTATCACACATTGCTGTCAGTTAGGCATCCACAGAGTAGCTTTGATCTTTCTACCTCCCTCTATATATAGTCTGTCCACCATCCCTCTCTCACATAGGCGTATATATATATATATATATATATAATAGGAAGTGTCTGGACTCACAGGCACGTAGCACCACACAACAAAGTTACTCACGTGAAGGGGAGTGAGTCCGCACTGCTTCCTCCGCTTCTCTTTCCTTATCTCTTTCTCTTTTCTCTTCTCCTCACCCCTAATGCGCAGGTGGCAGGCGCGCCAGCTGCTCCACTCGCCAACCCCACCGCCAGCTACAACAGCTGCCCAGCCACTGCTCAGCCGCCGTCTTTTATTCAGAACGTTAGGGACCTGTAGTTCGCTGCCTGCTGTCGGGCGCCGGAGACACATTAGCAGCCACGCCCCCCCTCTCCCCCCTCTTCCTCACACACCTGTCCCTGCCTCTCCTCCACGCATTGCCAACACTAACCCCACAAGAATCATAGTAACCTCACCCATCAGTAACATCAGCGCGCAAAGACGCTTCAGTAGCACAATCAGCACAGAATCAAACATGTCTGGTGGCGCAAAAAAGAAGGTGGTGGCGACGGCGGTGGACCTCAGCAGTCTGCAGGAGCCAACCTTCTGGTCGCACCGCATCGAGATCTTTGACCGTCTCTGGAAGGAGCAGCAGGCGCGCTACGACTCCATGAAGGCCCCCATCAAGGTCACTCTGCCTGACGGGAAGGTGATGGAGGCTGAGAGTTGGGTCACCAGCCCCTACGACATCGCGAAGCGCATATCGAACTCCCTCCCTGAGAAGGTCATTGTGGCGCGCGTGAACGAGCAGCTCTGGGATTTAACCCGGCCCTTCGAGGGCGATGCGCAGCTGGAGCTGCTGGACTGGGAGGACAAGGAGGCGCGGGAGGTCTTCTGGCATAGCTCTTCCCATGTACTCGGCTACGCGATGGAGCGCGTCTTCGACACAAAGCTCTCCGTCGGACCGGCGCTCGAGGAGGGTGGGTTTTTTTACGAAGGCCTCACCAACCGGGCGGTGAGCGAGGGCGATTACAAGTCCATCGAGACAGCGATGCAGGAGCTGGTGAAGCAGAAGGCACCGTACCAGCGACTGGAGGTGCCCAAGGAGGACGCGCTCCGCCTCTTCAACTACACGGTCTTCAAGAGCAAGATCCTCTCCACCAAGGTTCCCGAGGGCGGCATCTGCACCGTGTACCGCTGCGGGAACATGATCGATCCATGCCGCGGCCCGCACCTCCCCGACACGGGCCGTGTGAAGGCCTACGCGATCTCGAAGAACTCCTCCTCCTACTTCGAGGGCAAGGTGGAGAACGAGGTGCTGCAGCGCGTGTATGGCATCTCCTTCCCGAAGGCCGCGATGTTGACGGAGTGGAAGACGGTGCAGGAGGAGGCGGCGAGGCGCGACCACCGTATCATTGGCCGCCAGCAGGGTCTTTTCCACTTCAACGAGGTCTCCCCCGGTAGCGCCTTCTGGCTGCCGCACGGCGCCCGCATATACAACACCATCGTCGACTTCCAGCGCAAGCAGTACCGTCGCCGCGGGTTTGAGGAGGTCATTTCCCCTAATATTTACTCCTCTAAGCTGTGGATGGTCTCGGGACACTGGGACAAGTACGCGGAGAACATGTTCCGTACCATGTGCGAGAAGGAGGAGTACGGTCTTAAGCCGATGAACTGCCCGGGCCACTGCATCATGTTTGCCTTGCAGCAGCACTCCTACAGGGATCTGCCAATCCGCTTCGCCGACTTTGGTGTTCTGCATCGCAACGAGCTCAGCGGCGCTCTCTCTGGCCTCACCCGCGTGCGACGCTTCCAGCAGGACGACGCCCACATCTTCTGCCGCATGGATCAGGTAACCGACGAAATCGAGTCCTCACTGCAGTTCCTCAGCGATGTGTACGCCATCTTGGGGTTTAAGTTCTACCTTTGCCACTCCACGCGCCCGGAGAACAAGCTGGGCTCCGAGGAGATTTGGGATCAGGCTGAGTCACAGCTGCGCATCGCACTGAACAAGTTCTGCGGCATTCCCCCCTTTCTCCCAGACCCCTTCCGCCCCGATGCGGAGTTCAGCTTTGACGGGCGACCAGACTCGATGAAGAAGCTGAAGGTCCTCATCAAGAAGAATGCCAACAGTGTGGACGCAGATGCGTGGAAGGCGCCGAGGCACGCGGATGCCTGGTTTGAGAACACCGGCGATGGCGCCTTCTACGGCCCGAAGATCGACATTCAAGTCGAAGACGCCCTGAAGCGACGCCACCAGTGCGCCACCATCCAGCTTGACTTCAACCTGCCCAACCGCTTCGGCCTCAAGTATACTCTTCCCACCGCTGAGCGCGCCGAGGGCGAGGCGCAGCAGGCCGCCCCGACATCAAAGGAGAAGAAGGCAGGGAAGCACGCAGACCCCGCCGCCCCCGCCGCCGGCGCGCAGGGCAACAAGAAGGACGCCAAGCCCTGCTACGAGGCTGCGGTGCACGACCTCGCGATCGACCTCGACCTCGACGCCAACCAGGCGCGTCCGGTGATGATTCACCGCGCCATCTTTGGCTCCCTCGAGCGCTGCATAGCTATTCTGTGCGAGCACTACGGAGGCGAGTGGCCGCTGTGGCTGAGCCCGCGCCAGGTGATGGTGGTGCCCATCTCTGGAGGGAACAGCGATTACGCTAAGGAGGTGCGCGACATCTTCCACGCCGAGGGCTTCTTTGCTGATGTTGACCTCGGCGCCGCCACACTGGACAAGAAGATTCGCAACGCTGAGCTCGCCCGCTACAATTTCATTTTCGTTGTCGGCCAGCAGGAGCAGGAGGCGAAGAGTGTGAGCATTCGTGCCCGTGGTGAGAAGCGTCTCGGAAACAAGACCCAGGGCGAGGCGGTGGAGTGGCTCCGCAGCCTCGTCAAGACGTACTCCAGGGAGTACTGAGGGTATTTGGGAGGAGGATGAGCGGCTCTACATGCGGTGTGTGAAGGGGGAAAAGGTGCAGGGCCTATCGTAGGGAGCTGTTTCTTAAAAAAAAAGTAAAGTACGTCTGGCCCACCAGTTGGCACGCACTCACCATTCCTACTCAGCGCTCTTCCCTCGCCTTTCTTCCTTTTGCTAATATTTAGTGTTTTCGCAGTCTCTCCCGTTTGTTTTCATTTCTTCCGACGCACTTCTACCTGAAGTGAGCAGAGACCCACTTCTACCCACCTTGGGGTGATGTCAAGGCATAATAGCTGCTGGTCCCTTCCTTTGCTCTCTCTCCTCTTTATTTTTTTAAGCTGAGGGGGGAGGAGGGAGGATGCCAACTACTTGGTGCACATTCTTTGCGCTAGTGACTGTTCACCGACACACATCCAGGCAGGCACGCGCGCGCATGCGAAGAAACCATAAGAAAAAAAGGTGGAAGAATCCTTAATCAGAAAAGCTGAGCGCGTCCGAAGCAGACATACACACACATATATATATCTACACAATTACGCCAAGTAACTGCGGTAGTAATGATGGATGAGAGAGAGAGAGGAACAGATAGAGAGAATAATAATAATAGCAAAGATGGAAGCCGCAATGATTGTATTAAGCACCATTTGTGCTTTGTTGTACATCACTCCGCACATTTATTTCTGTTTTTCTATTTTATTTTGATCTCAATTCTTCTCGTTCGTTTACGTTTCCAATTGTACCCTGCGGGTATACAACTGAGTGCACACGTAGCAGCACGCGGGTGAGCCTCACTCTGTCTCTCTTTCAAATGTTACTTGATGCCGCTCATCGTGTCCTCCCGGCAGCGAGGTCGTCTATGCGAGAAATGATGCTCCCCAATTGACCCCCTTCCTTGACACACACATTTACACACCCACACACCTCACATTCATCTTTACTTTGTATGAGTTCTATCATTCACTGGGAGGCTTCCTCCCCTACCGCTTATACATTTACACACACACACACGTATATATATATATATATATATTTAGTGTTACGTCATTAAACAAGCGTCAACGCAATCGGTGCTCAGGTCGACTGAAAATACGGAGAGAGTTCATCAGTGGAAGTAATCGATACGCTTTTTTTCTGTTTTAAACTTATTTACTGCTACACGGGAACGATGGACTGCAACACCGGACTGCAGCTTGGGCGGCAGCTCAACAAGGACGCCATGCTGATGCACGGCGGCATGCACGTGGACCCCGCCCTTGCCGAGCACGATGCCCTCATGATGGGGCCGCCGCCAGGGGTGGTTGCGCCTCCTGGCAGTGACTGGTCAGCGGCCTTCGCCGCACAGCAGCAGCAGCAGCAACAGCACCTCGCGATGGTGCGGCAGCAGCACGAGATGGAACAGATCTTCCGCTCCCAGCAGCAGCATCAGCATCAACATCAGCAGCAGCACCTCGGCACCTCGGTAGCGGTGATGAATCCCATGATGGCTGGGGTCGTGACGAGCGGGCTCGGCATGGGCATGATGATGCCTCGCATGCAATATCAGCCCTCCATGTCGCTGCAGCAGCAGTCGGCACCGCAGACGCGGCAGCCCGTCAACCTTGCACCAGCCACACATGACTCCGCGTGGGCGGACCAGCTGAGCCAGCAGCAGTGGTGCCAGGATTACACGGACGTCCAGAGCTTCACACTGGACGGGCAGAAGAGCGCGACGGTGGAGGAGATGACAAAGCAGAGTGACTTCTACTCGTTCATGGACCGGGTATCCAACAGGGATCTCATCATTGACGAGGAGAGCGGGACGGTGGTGGCGGGCCCGGGGCAGCTATCCGGCACAGCGGAGGACACGGAGCACCTGCGCCATCTGGCCGGCATGGAGGGCATCAGCATGCCAGACACAATGTTCCAGCGTCCACCAGAGGCCTCCCCAGTGGGAGACGAGTACGTGCGTGATCCAGACATGGCCGATAACGACGCTGAGGAGTGGGCGCGCGAGTACGCTGAGCTGCAGGAGCGCATGCAGCGGGCAACCAACAACACCGATTACCCCTTCGAGCCCAACAACCCGTACGTGTACCACGACGGTGCCTTCTTGGAGGGCGTGGAGCTGCTGCAGCTGGGGAACCTCGCCGAGGCCGCGCTGGCCTTTGAGGCGGCCTGCCAGGCAAACAATGATCACCTCGAGGCCTGGAAGCTCCTGGGCACCACTCAGGCAGAAAACGAGAAGGATCCACTCGCGATCATCGCCCTGAACAACGCCCGCCGCCTCAATCCTAAGGACTTGGAGGTGCATGCGGCGCTGAGTGTGTCGCACACGAATGAGCACAACACCGATGCTGCCCTGGCCTCGCTGAAGGCTTGGATCGTAAATCACCCAGAGTACGAGCAGCTGGGCAGCATCGAGGTGCCTCCAGACCCAGAGATCGATCTTGAATTTAACGAAACGTTCTTCTTTGCTGATCCCACAAGGTTCCGCGAGGTAAACACACTCTACGGCGCCGCGGTGGAGATGAACTCCAATGATGCGCGTCTCTTCACTAACATGGGTGTCCTTCACAACATTTCTCACGACTTCGAGACCGCAGCGGACAGTCTACGACGCGCGGTGGCGTTGTCACCGGAGGATCCAAAGCTCTGGAACAAGCTTGGGGCCACCCTCGCGAATGGGGGGAAGGCTGAGGAGGCGATCGGGGCGTACGACCGCGCGCTGGACATCAACCCCGGCTACGTGCGCGCCATGTACAACATGGCGGTTGCTTTCAGCAACATGGAACGCTATCCGCAGGCCGCCAAGCAGCTCGTGCGGGCCATCGCTGTGCAGGAGGGCGGCACCAACCCCAGTGGCGAGGGGGCGCTGGTGACGGCACGCAGCATATGGGATACACTGCGTATGACTTTGAGTCTGATGGACCGGCAAGACCTGGTGGAGCTGTCACACAATCAGGACTTGGCTCCATTCATCAAGGAGTTTGGGTTAGAGGGGCTCGTGTGAGGTCTACCGTCGGACCCCAATGGGCCACTCAGCCAAGCTCAATCAAATAACAACAGCAACAGAGGATGCGGGGGGTATTACTGAGTGAGACGAGCGCACGCCATTCTCCGAAGGCGTAGAGCTTTCCATTTGTTCTTTTTTGCTTCGTTTGTCCCTCTTTATTCAGCTGTTGTTTCTCTTCTTTTGGTCACGCCGCCCTCCTCTCCCCAGCCTTCGTTCTTCGTAGCGGACATAGTTGCGAACGTGAGCACGCGAGAGAGGAGAAACTGGTGGCGGGGGCGAGGCGTGAGGAAGCGAAGCGCTCTGAATATCAACTCAACCCGCACAGCCCACACAGCCCATACACACACGGGCGCAAAAAACAAACGAACAGAAAGCAGTGTGCATGCGGGACGTATATTTGACGAAGGTGCAGGAGGTATGGAGTGCGCGTCGATGGAGCCTGCTGAGCAGTGCAGCGGACGAAGATGCTCGCGCTCTCTGCTAACCCACCCTGCAGCCGAGTGCTACCTATTCAGCATTAAAGCTTACAAGGCACACATCACAGACAGAGAAAATGAGAGAGACCTAGATAAGAGCTTCTCTTCCTCTACTCCATCATTGCTGTCATTTGGGAAGTGGTCGCTCGAATGCGTTTTGGCGTGATCCCAGGCGCTGCCCCTCACCCCCCCCCCCGAGACACACACTCACACATCTCTATTATTCTCTCAATGTTTTCAAATTTGTATTTTTACTTTCCCAGTAGTATCTCTCAACACGAAGTAATTTAATTTATCAATGGGCAAGATCGTGCTGACATGCCGTAAGGGCGCTGGCTCCATCTACCAGGTGAGCGGCCACAAGCGCCTGGGCCCCGCTAAGCTGCGCATTCTCGACTACGCCGAGCGCCACGGC
>JAODGE020026956.1:0-36855 GCA_027574965.2 Ecitophya simulans
CCCCCCCTCCCCTTCCCCCCCCGTTCCCCCCCCCCGACTAATCTCCCCCTGTTTTTCCTGCCTACAGTCCCAGGGAAGGAATGTGGATTTCTTATCGGTTCCCCCCCCCCCCCCCTCTACAGCGTTGTTATTCGTTGAGTCGTTTATGTACATGGCAACATCAGTCATTCCCACTCACTGGACGTGAAATAATACAAAAATACAAAAAAAGGAAGTGCTTTTCAATGAAAAGGTAAACAAGGCTCACTCTCCTACAGTCTCACTCTCTCGCTACCTCCTCGGATGCATAGACACCCATGGGTGTATGTATGTGCACCCACACAAAATCGCGCGACGGGGCTCGCGACATCGTCTATAAGGGTATATATACTTTTCGTGCCCCCTTCTGCTTTCGTTTCTGGCCCTGCTTCGAGTTACACTGAGCAGCTAGCCTTCCTCGCTCCCTTTAGAAACATATACATACATATATGTGTGTGTGTCTGTGTGTATTTATTCTCTTTGGATGGGGAAAAGAAAGCTGACAGAGGGAGGGTAGAGATCGCCTACGCCTGTACACACAATCACTTTTTGGTGGGTAGACTCGGTGATTCCTCCCCCTCTAGCACGTGAGAAAGGGAAAATAAAAAGTAGAGGAACGGGCACATCAAGGAGAGAGGATCCCAGCGCTGTTGACTAGTCCATCTCTTCCCACTCCTGGGAAAGGGGGGCGGTGCTGGCGCAGCGATACATCGGACCAACTTAAGACTCCTCCTCATCCCCCTCATCCTCCGTGTCGCCCTCTGCACTCTTCTTAAAGGCCTCGGCGCTTTCCTGCAGCACCTTCCTGCGACGAGCGTCCTTCGCCTCCCATAACTTCGCCAAGCTCTCGTCCACGTCCACCCCGATGCGGGCGAGTAGCTGGCTCACCGCTGCATGATCTACATCCCCGTCCTCGTCGACCAAGACCTCCTCATTGAGCTCATCTTCCTCCTCCTCCTCCGGCAGTTCGTGACCCTCAGGGGTGGCCAAGCCGGCATCCCTGCGCATGGCCACCCACTTGTCCCGCTCTGTACGGTATGTCACGGCCGTGAGACAAAAGCGGAGCAGCGACCATAGCACGACCCCACCGCGTGTCTTCACCTGCTCCTCTACAGATTCACGAATCTCCTTCGCGCGCGCCTGCGCAGTCTCGGCCGCCGCCACCTCCGCTGTCAGGGTCGCACTCTCCGTGATGTACTCCTCATCCAGGAAGTTGGTCGGGTTCAGCTCGCACACATACTCGCTGTCCAGTGCGGCGACCCTCAGCAAACGCAGCACACGACGAATCTGTCGCGTCTTTGACTGAGTCACCGGCACGCTCTCCACCCCCTCGGCCCCATCGACGCCCCCCTCTGCGGCCTCGTCCTCCCCGTTGCCCTCACTCGGGAGGCTCTTCTCCAACTTCAGTGGCACCGCTCTGTCATACGTCGCCACCGGGTTGAAGGCACGGAGCAGCTGCACCGCGATCGTGGGCTTGATGAGAGCCGCCACTTTGCTCGGTGTGTCCGTGGCTGCTGGGGTGGAGTTGTAGAGAAGGTAGCACAGGGAGCGCAGCACACGAAAGGTCATGAAAGGGACGGAGACGCGACTGTGGTCGCGCTCCACCTGAACCCGCGAGGCGAGCTCAGCAGCGGCGGCAGAGAGCTGTGGCTGACGGTGCTGGGGATCATACTCCACGTCGAGAAGGCGATCTTCCTCCACAGCGACGCAGTCGCGAATGGCTTGCACGGCATCGATGCCGATGCGGGCGCGCTCTTTACCGTCCACGAGAGATGTCTTGAGCTCACCGAGGTGTGATTTCTGCATTGACAGCATGAACCGCTGTGCACGATAGAAAGCACTGCGGGCCTCTTCATACACCTCCTCCTGCTCAGTAATCGCATCGGAAGCATCCCGCCCTTCCTCAGTCTCCTCCTCCCCACCACCACCGCCACGCCCGCCGCTCTTCTCTCCCTCCTGTTCCTCACGCGCTGCGGCGATCTGGCCCAACAGATCCTCCGCCTCCTCCTCGGCCTCGTCATACGCGGCGCTCAGTGCGGCCTCCCGCTCCCTCTTCACTTTCAGGGCACTGCAGAAGCGCGTGAAGCCGCGCTGGATGGTGTCCACCGCAGCCTTCTCTTGCAGGGCGCGCTGCCTTCCCCATTCCTCGCGAAGGGAGTCAGCTTTGCGCTTGAAGGAGGCCTCCGACACATTGCGCTGCTCCTCCTGCAGGTGATGGAGAAGATAGAGGGCGAGATACTCCTGGGGATTGCTGGGCTGCGCGACGACGGTCTCGGCAACCGCCTTGGCGAGCACAGGGCCCACCACATTCTTCAAATACGAGCTGTCCATCTCTCCCCTCTCTCGCACGGACTCACTGAAACTCGCTCTCCCTGTATATACGTACTATATATATATATATATTACGTGAGGGGGGAGGCGGGGGGTTGTACGTTTGATCTTTTCACTACTAATGTACGTTGGCAATCCAACAGCTAAGCAGAAACTGAACAAAGGATAAGAAATGAAAAGGGCACCAGTATGTGCGAGCGTGAGTATATATATGTATATATATATATTATGCTGCCGTGTGCAAACGTCCAGGAAGTGCCCATTCAGAGGAAGAGAGGGAGGACACAAATCGAAAGAGAAGCGCTGCAGAAGGCGTGAAGGGCGGGAAAGGCAGGGGGTGGTACTGATGCGTCGTAAGAATCGGCACCTTCATCAGGTCAAAAAAAGGACATATCGGCACTGTTTAAAAAAAATATTAAGAACGGAATATAACATATCACAGTATATATTTATATATATACACAACTGCACATGTAGTATCCAACAAGGAATAAAGGGGGATTGGGACGAAAAGAGGAGGGAGAGATAGGAGAAACAATGTAATTGTACACCATTCTCCAATGTGCGTTGCCGACAGATACGTCGGCACACAAATGGATGCAAACGTGCGTGGAGCGTTTCATTGCCGATAGCCTCCGCGCGCACGCAGACCCACTACACATTACAGATTGCGCACCTCCCTCCCTCTCTCCTCTTCGTCTTCCCTCACACCCATCCCAGCGCACGCCACTTGGCAAGTCATGGAAAGTGTAAACACCTCCATACAACCACAACAACAAGTTGTCAGTGCGTCTCAAACGACACCGACAGTGCAATGCACCACACACACACACACACATGCACACGTGTTAATGGTATGACGCACCTATGAGTTTGTGTGTAAGTAAATTTTTGTATGCAAGGATCTGTGTGATTGTGTATGTATGTGTCGTCAGTACTTAGTGTTGACAAGGACCTTCCACGCCTTGGCCTCTTCCTTCTCCAGCACGTGCCGGAAGTTCGTCTCTCGCTGCATTGTCTCCCGGACGCGCCGCTGCCGGCTGCGGTCCGCCTCCTTCCGGAAGCGGTCGTTCTCCTCCTCTTCTTCCTCTGTTCTCCGGCCCGAGGCCCCAATGAAGAGGAGGGGCAGCATCCCCAGCACAAGGCCAACCGCCATACCCAGGCTATTCCCGCACCGCGTGGCCCGCGAATACCAACTGTTCTTCTGTTGCGCGATAGACAGCACAGGGGGCGCGGCGCGGGTCCAGCGCTCAGCCAGTCCGTGGACCTGGATCCCGGCCACACCGCTGACAACGCCGCCAAGGCCCGCAGCGGCCATCTCAGAGAGTCCAAAGGACTCGGAAACATATCGATCAATTGCATCGCCAGCGAGGACGAGAGTCGCATTGTCGAGCATGCCAAAGGCCATGAAGGGGGCTGCGGCTGCCAGCATCAACCGAATCCACGTCTTCCACGGAATATGTGAAGCATTCTGCGATGCCTCCACCGATGCCCGCTCCTCTTTCTTCGGCGTTATGCCGAGTGCGCATAGGAGGTTATCCAGCGCGCTGCCGTCACCGCAAGGGTCGCCGCCGCCGTCACCGTCCCGCTGCACGCGCAGATCTTTCAGTAAGTCCGGTATGCTGTTATCCCCGCAGGCTCTCACCGCAGAGGTGGACGGTGAGGGCGAGATGGCGCCTGGGTCTTTCTGCATTGCCTTTACGATGCGTGATGCGTTGGTGGAAGCAGTGGCGGTGGTTGGTGTGGAGGTCAGCAGGGCTGCTTCCGGAGCTCCGGCATTGTTCGCCTCATCTTGAGCCCCGCTACTTGCCACCCCGGCGCCCTCGCTAGAGTCCGTGGATTGCGCCGAGGGCTCTCGATGGCTGCGGCCTCCGTCGCGGTCTCTGTAGGAGGTCTGAGCCCACTCGTCATAATCCTTGGCCGAGATGCGCGCGTCCTGGTCGCGGTCCGCCTTCTTCACCTGTTCCACCAAGTCCATGTAGTTCTCGCCAAAGTACTCGCTGGCCGTGCCCATGACGAGCAGCAGCCGCCGGCTCTCTGCTGAGAGCGAACCTAGCAGCGCAGGCCCCAGGGCGGGGTCACTGTTCAGCAGGTCCGCCACCCCCTGCGCGACATTCCGTTTGTAGCGACTGCGAAAAGGTCGGAGCGGAGTGGCTTGTGGACGGCGCTGCGCCTGCCCCTCGGGTGGCTGCTGGGCCAAGACGGCTGGGGAGTGGATAAAGCTTGTACTTGCTGTGGTCGTACCGTCAGCAGACGGCGGTGGTGGCGGAGGCGTCTCGCCCGTCGGAGGAAGAGCTGCTGCAGCGGTGGGAGGGGCGGCATTGGCCGGTGCGCTGCTTGGCTCAGCCAGCGCGGCTGCAGTGACTGTTGGAGAGCGATAGACAATATCCCAAAACTTTGGCTGCTTGTTCCGAATCCAGTTCACCGTTGACGGAGTAGCGGAAGCTGCCACGGTGTCCGCGCGGCCAGTACTCGCTGAGGTCGCTGCGGGGGCGGGTTCCACCACAGGCACAGAGCCCTGCGGGGGTGTGGATGTGGACGCTGTGTCACGGTTTCCGCCCTCGGCCCCGACAAGCACTGCCTGTTGTTGCTTCTGTAAGGCCTGCCGCTCCTTGAGAGCTGCGTTCATCACCTTCGCCTTCTCGACCTCTTCCCACGCCTCCAGGGCGCTGCGCAGTCGGCGCGTGGCTGCGAGTATGGGGTCCTTCACAGCCTCAGGATTGTCCGCCCCACCCGTAGCGCCGGAGGTGGCAGTTCCCCCTGTCATGGGGTCAGTCGGCGCTGAGGGCGGCGGTGACGAGTAGGAGTCTATGGCAGGAGCAACAGTGCCGGTCTTTGCTGCGGTTGCCACCTGACGAAGCTGCTCGCTCAGCAGCACACTAGTAAGAAGCCTTTGCGAACCACGACGCATTGGGAGCAGAATCAATAAATATATATATTTATAGAATGAGCTGCTTCACCGCTACTGAGGCTCTCTCCGTCGTACTCTCGTAATGTTGCTGCTCTTGGATTTTATTTTGCTATAATTATTATTTTTTGACCTCCGTCTCAATGATTAAAGCGATTCAGTGCGAGTCCCTTGGAAACGTGAGGGTGGGTTTGTGTGCGTGTGATTACGCTATGAACCTCAGCTGACCTCAAACAAGGAGCACGACGAGAAGCTAACTCTACAGACTGAAAAGCGTCAGTAGAGATACAATGCAAAGTAAAAAGATCTTTCATACAGCTCCGAAATGACGAGGTAGATTGCAGACGTCCTGTTCGCTGTATTTACTGACCTATCCGCTCTTCAGCCTCCCTTTCTCTCAGTGTTCCTTATATCCGCTATCTCTTGCACTCTTACGAGTGTATGTGATGAACTCTATGCAACGTCGTGTGTTGGAGAATACTCTCCGTTCTATAGGATGTCACTGCAGTGGTGTGTCGGAGGGGAGGGGGAGTCTTATGTGGCACCTAGCAGACCGTGAACGAGAAGAGAAGGACGGCGCGCGGGATTTATTGAAAGAGCAGACAGCAGTATGCACAGCTGCCCCAAGCCCTTTTTTGTTGTCGAGAACGTGTGTAACTGTGTGTGTGTGTGTGTGCGTATGTGTGTACTCCTGCTGCACTGTAGGGTGAGATGATTCTGATGCTGGAGAGGAGCGGCAGGGTGGAACCGCGTGTACCATAAACCAGCTCCACAACAGAAAGCAACGAGGAGGGAAAAATGTATATATTTCTATGTATATATATGCATATATATACGCTATCTATAAATATACAACTAGGCCAATCTTCGCGCCTCCCTCTACCCAGCGGTAAACGAAAAACATATCGTTGATGTGATAGAACAAAAAACAAAAGGAAGGTGCAGAAAGATGTCAGAGTGTATGAAGAGAGAAAGAGAAAGAGAAAATGTAGCACCAAGGGACGACTATTGCATCAGGGATGGTGTGATGACGCCGCGGAAAGAGGGGAAGCATGCTCTGCCACCTCATTGTCAGCAAAGGGACGGCGGGTAATTGCGGGAGGGGGAGCAAAAAAAAAACGATTTGTTGTGTGTATATCCCTAATGGGAGTCACAAGCATGCGAGTGATACATGACTTCGCACACGCACACCCACACCCACAGGTACCAATGCACCCCCTGGCTTCACAGAGACAAGACTCCCGAATAGAATTCAATTTCTCGGGAGGGGAGGGGTTACTACGAAAGAAGTTTCCAGTTCCTTCCATACCACGGATATATATGAAAACAAGCAACTCTCTCCATTCAAGAGACAAAAGAGTGAGAGCGTAAACAACCGCCCTCAACAACAGACGCACACGCAATACATAGAATAAACTATAAAAAGATGCGAGTGCACGTAACAATCATATTTATCATCGATACTGCCAAAGGAAATATATATATATATATCATTACTATCGTCCTCCCGCACAGCAAATACAGTAGAAAGTTCAATAAAACTGTAAGCAATAGAGAAATTGAAGAAAAAAAAGGAGTAGCAGAATGTAAAGCGCAACTCATATCACGAGAGGACAAGAGAGGGAGAGAGAGGAAGAGGAGATCACGTTTATATATATGTACATATATAAGTATGCATGGGAATAGAAATACACCTTTCTGGGGCATGAAATGCTGTTCAACAACAGTGATCCACTAACGTTTAAGCAATGATTTAAAAAAAAAACAGGCAGTGCAATGCCAACCAGTAAGTCCTCACTCACAGTGATCACGCGGGTACACATTCAAAAGGAAAAAAAAGGAATAGTACAATGAAAAAAAAAGGGGAAATGGGAGTAAACGTAACTAAAGTCCACCACACGTAACCGCTGTCAGCAGTGGCTACGGGACGATGATTAACCAACAGCATGCACATATGAACAACAAAAACATATATGCCCTACAGCCCAGCGCGCGGGAGGGAGGGGGGAGGGGAGTAGACTAGGCCGTAGGGGAAGTAATGATAACTTCTTAAAACAAAACAAGACGGGAAGCAGGTGTCTGTTCATCCACTCAATCGCGGAGAGGGGGTGGGGGAAAACTTGTAGAAAGGGAAAAAAGGAGGGGAGGGGGGCGTACTTGATGGTATCACAGGCACACACACACCTATATAGAGATCGATGCATAAAGCAGTGAACAAAAAAAAACATGAAGACAGTCCTCACTGCATTGTGAGTACCACAGTGGAGTATACAATATATAGAGAGAGCGCGAGAGATAGATGTAGGTGTAAGCAATACTGATGCGCGTGACCTGTTGAGAGATGCTTTAAATGCGTCTGCATGCCTTCGCTACACAGATGTTCTGCACTGTAAGCCATGCGAGCGTGTGCCAGGTTGGCAACGAGGGGGAGGCGGAGGAGCAAGAGGGGACACTGCCGGTTCATCCAATCACATGGAAATAGAAACAGTGAACATAACGAGAGGACAAATAAAATACGAAAAGGGAAAAGGAATATCTGGTGAGCTGCAGTGGCTATCAGTTTTGCTTTTCCAGTCTTCAGTTAGGAATAGCATCAGCCCAAGCCTCCTCCGTCCCTCTCTCCCCCGCTCGCTTTCCAAATATAGATATAGCGGCACTACAAAATGAATGATCCTTCTCCTCTATTTGCACATATATATACATGCATGCACAAGCACATGCATACAGTCAGCTCTTGCATATCCCAAAATAACGTACCTTTCCCTCTCCCCAGTTTTTTCTTCATTATTTTCTCATCTAGCACAAGTGGCATTCCGCTTACTTGCATCCCCATATGCCCATATAAATATATATATTTGTATACTTTGCTGTACTCTTCTTTCAATATAATCCCTGTAGGGCCCTCGGTTCCTCTTCGGATTACTTTGTGGATAATATGCGGTTATATTCGTACTGAACAACTTTCTAATATATATATATGTGTATACGTGAGAAAGAGAAAGCAATGTGAAGCCAGCAATGCACAGCGTCCTCTTCAGTTTAGTGGAGGAAACCACATTGTGCGAAGGAAGCCTATGAGTGCCTCCAGCATGCGCCGTTCGTATTGAACGCGCGCATAAACACAACAGAAACTCAGCACTATTCACATAATCTGCGTGTGTTCTCCTGCGCACACACCTGAGGAGTCGCTCAACGAGCATACATAGTTTGCCGTTTATACTGCCTTTGTATTTGTGTATTACGGTACTATCATTACAATTTTCAATGGGGCGGGGGGGGGGGGCAAAAAATATATATGAAACAACAGTCCATTGAACAGAGACTGAAAGGAAAGCGTTACGGCCGGTAATACACCCCATCAGAAGTGCAATCCTCATACTGCTTGTTTCATTCATCAAACGAAGATTCAAGAGCAATGAAAAACTAAAAAGAGAAGCTATCAGCAGTGAATAGATCAACGTAACAAGAGAAAAAAAACAAAGAACATGTGCGTTGATCCATCTCCCTCTACAAATAAACATATATATATTTATTTATTACAAAAAAAAGTGATAGAAAGGGAGAAAAAAGAAGGGGGCCCGCAGTAATGTACCTATAGAATCGGGAGGAATTATGTTTGAATGGAAAGCGGACAGGTGGGAACGACGCAGGAGAAAAAAAAGGTAAGCGAAGGACGAGAAGTGCAGCGTGATCATCCGCACTCTCAATTCATTGCTGTAGCCACTTCTGCTAAATGGTAGTAGTTCGCGTTCTTACTGTCTCTGTTTATTGTTATTATCGTTATTCTCTTTCGCTCTCCCGACACCGATGCATCTGTTTACTTGTGTAATGGGTTGACGATGATATAATTGCAACCTTCATTCTCCACTCATGGGCTTGAACTGTACTGATCAGCTTTGATGGTGTGTATGTATGTTTGTGTACATATACGTGTGCATGCAATGACCTGCGTGCGTGGGGGGGAAGGAGGATAGGAGAGGGGGGGGTGGCAGCACAAAGAAAAAGAGAAAATAGAAACAAAAAGTCAAAGAACTATCCAAACTAAAGCATAAAACAAAATTAGAAAAAGCAACAACACCAATAACACTCTTTTATACAAAACAGCACACTCAATGACATGGGTGATCGTGGGGTTGTATTGAGGCGAACACAGAGGGGCAGTGAGCCTGCACCGTCTCCCGCACTCACGTGCACTCACCAAATGATAAGTACAAGTCAAATCTGGCGTCTTGCCCACATTCCTGTTCTCTACAGACGAGTAAAAGAAGATTGGCACACCAATCCCACTGTAGATGAATGCTAATTAACCCTCCTCTCTCTGCCATGAAAAAGAAATAGAGAACAGTAATAAAAATGATGTAGCTGGTGGGATTCGGAATAAAGGAGCTTCTCGGTGTGTGTGAGTGTGGTGCGGCCACCAACTCCATCGACTGAGTTTTAGTTCCCAGCCGACTAACCATCGTCTCTCTCCCTTCCGTACGTACCAGCTACAAAGCACTCCACCATTATTGATTGCTCATTATCTCATTCTCCTCCATCCAGACGATTATCTCTTCTTTTTCTTTTTGCCTTGTTTCTCCCATTATCCCTGGACTTGTCAGTCGGGGAGGGAGTCATCTGATAGTGAACATTTATTTTTGAACGCGTGAACGTGTGCGTGTGGCCTCGGGTCGCGCACATGGTCTCCTGCCCCACAAACACACACACACACACACCTCTCCTTCTCCTCTACCTTCTAACCGGAGAGTATAGACGGCTCTTTTCCCGGCAGTATAGGATAGCCTCAACAACGGTGAGAGAAGAGGTGGAGGACAACAACAAAAACAGTGACGTCGTTCAACGACACTCCCCACACCCTTTACACACGTTCTGACACACACACGCATACATACATCCACTCATAGCGGATATCCTTTTTCTTTTACTTTCTTTTTTTGTCTGCAAAGGCTGCGAACAGAGCGAGAGAGAAAAAATATCTTTGCAAGGGGTGGTGAAGCACCACTCTTACTGAGTTGACACGAAGGTCCGCCGTGCGCCTCCCTCTCTTTCAACATGCCCCCATCCACCGCTGGCCACCTGCCTCTGATAAAGGAGATCAGAGACGCAGCAGTGAGTATACACACACCCCACGCACAGGATTGAGTTAAGAGGGAAAAAGGTAGCAGGAATGACTGCCTAGAAGGACCAAAAATGGGGAGAAACAAAACACAAAACATCGAGAGGACGACGGCGAGTTAGCCCATGAGGGGAGGAAGGAAAGTAGGGTTGCTGCGTATATCCGCTCTTGCATCCTAGGGGGAGGGAGTGGACGCAGCTACAGCGCGCACTTCTACACAGGAATATATATTTATAAGCACATGGCTCTCTCAGTCCATTGGTTTCGGCATCCGATGTATCGTTCTCGTCTCTCCTCCCTTTCCCCCTCCCCCGCCCCACACATACTTGCTTACACACCTTCGCAGAAGGTTGTACCTCCACGCCGTGAGGGCTGGCGGTTACGGCCCTCCTCACTTAACCCCTCTGAGGGTCTTTGTACCAGCGGTAACTCCACTCGTCGGCTTCCTTTTCTAGCTCCCGAGTATCCTCGCGACAGGGTGCCCTCGGAGTCGACGCTCTTGTTATCCACGTTGCTTAGCCTTCGCACTTGCTGCTGCTCATGCTGATTAGAGTCGTCATTCACGCCATCCATGATAGTGTTTGATCGGGTCGCCGCAAAGATTGAGTGGTTACTCGAGCCGCTCCGGCACAGTACGCCGCTGTTTGTAGAGACTTCGTGGACAACGTCCATGCCGAGGAGGCTGAGGTCTGTAATGATCATCTGCGGGTGATGACGTTTCCGGGGGCGCATCCGTCCACGTGCGGGGTTCCGTCTAGCCGCACCACCAGGACTCCCACTCCGACCAGTGCTGGCGAGATCAGTGACGATTGTGGCTTTGGCGGGGGCGGCTCCGTGAGGAACCCCAGGGAAGGCATTGCTGTTGATCGGTGGCAGCGTCGTGTCGACGGCCTCGGAGGTAGTGAGGATGTCGCTGCGTGTGCTTGCAGGCTTGCACGTCAGAGAAGGAGCGACGGAGGTGCCGGGGCCGGCCGAGGTCATTTGCTTCGCTGTGAGGGACTTGGCGCCCGGGGGGGCTGGCGCGGTGGACGAGGGTGACGCTTCCACTGTCTCCTGCATGACCTTTTTCCGCGGGGCCGATGCCAACTCCATCTCGAGCGTCCGCGGAGAGGGTGTGAGGGACTTGATCGGTCGTCCTGTAGACAACAACGGCGCTGCCGCTTGCTGCTGTGCCTCCTGCGGGATCACTAAAGAGGGCGGGAACTCGGCTCCAGCGGGTGGTGCAACGGTTCCCCTCATCGTCATCGTCCGCTGAGTGCCGGCTGTGCCCCGTGCCCCCGCTGATGGATTACGTGACTCCGCACCTTTGACAGTAACAGCGGTGGTGGTGGTGGTCAGGAGCTGCGCGCGCTTCTTCTCCAGGAGCGCGGTTGTGTCCTTGCGCGCCTGAAGTAGCTTCACTGCGATTACCTCCTCCGTGGCCTGTTGTAGCGCGGCGTCAACAACTTTAGCGGTTATGGTGGTGGTGGTGGTGGCGATGGCGGATGCTGCTGGAACTGCTGTGAGCTTGACCTTCACGTCGCTGCCTAGCGGTTCAACTGCCGGCACAAAAGATGCTGGTAATGTGGCGGCGGTGGCGGTAGCGGGTGCATTTGCTGAAGGTGGAGAGGGAGACGCACCGCCCCCGGGTACTTGAGCTGAGGGCATCTTTGGATGAGTGGTGTGGTGTGCTGTCTTCGATGGCGCATCCGTCCGCTGCGCCGCTTCACGACCGGCGCCAGGCCCACTGTCTGGAGTGGCTGCGGGGGTGGTGGCTGTGGTGATGGTTTTGGTGCTGCCAGTCGCCGCTGGTTGGACCTTCGGTGCGGCAGAGCTCGCCGTGCGCTGAGCACGTGATGCCGGCCCTGACTTTGGATTTGGTGAGAAGGCCACCGGAAGTGGAGGTACTGAACCCCTCCTGGTCGCTGTAGCACTCGCGGTGGCGGCGTTGGCAGAGTGCTGCCTGGGAATGAATGATGGCTGCGGCGCCACGCTCTGCTTCGCAGGCAGAGGTGCGGTGGGGACGGACTTCACCGTCTTCTCCGCCTCTATGATCTTACCGGCGTGCGGTTTTGTCACCGGTGCCGTCGTGGGGGTGAGGTCGGTGCTCTGCAAGGAGAGGGGAATGGGGGACGCGGGATTCGAGACGGGGCTCGCGTGTTGAAGCCGGTTGTTCGCCTGCGCAGGAGTTAATGTCTTCATGCTCGCCACGCTGCGCCTGTCGGAGTCCACGGATGGCGCGCAGGCGCGACCCAGTGCGGCTGTCGCTTCTGTGAAGGGTATCCCAGGCTGTTGTGGCCTCAGCTGTGGTGAGTCTGAGGATGCTAAGAAACCAGCGTCGGTCGGGGATGCCGCCGCTAAGGCTGCGCTGCACTTCGTCGCTGCGCTGAGCCTAACGGTGAAGCGGGGTGCTGACACAGCCGCGGTGGTGGCGGCGGCGGACTGCGTGGTAACGGCAGCAGCAGGTCGTGCAAGCACCCTGAGCACTGGAGAGATGGGGGAGACCACGAGGCCTCCAGCCACCGCAGGCCCCACAAAAGTGGCGGTGGCTGGGACTGGCAGCGGAGGATGTGATGGCTCGGCGTGATTCCTCGCAGGCATCGGGAGCGGGGCTGGCGAGTCCGCGGTGGTGATAGCAGTGACAGCGCCCAGTGGCCCACGCTGCTGTGGCTGCCGTGTCTGTGGCTTCTCTGGGGCATACACCGGAGCGGGTGAGGTGCCGGTCACGGCGTTGGTGTTCGCAGTTTGGGCCTTTGCGGATGTGGCCGTGGTGGTGGGAGTGTTCCTCTGCTTCTGGTTCGCTGGAGCTGCGGGCACGGCGTGTGAATGTACGGAAGGGGGAGGAGGAGCGGCAGTGGTGGTGGCGGTGGAAATGACCGTGCCGCCACC
Organism: Ecitophya simulans; assembly: GCA_027574965.2. Lineage (NCBI taxonomy): Eukaryota > Metazoa > Arthropoda > Insecta > Coleoptera > Staphylinidae > Ecitophya > Ecitophya simulans. Next base: position 13,242 of record JAODGE020026956.1, read on the forward strand.
ACCACCCTGCACGGACACCTTCGCGTGCAGGCGACTGGCTGCCGTGTCAGGTTGCGCTGGAGCGGGGGCCTGCTGGAGCGCAGCGGTCCTGGCGGCGGTGGTCATCGCCCTCGCCTTACGGTGGCCGACGGTTGGTGGTGGCCTCCTGTGTAACACGACGTCACGACCAGCGCCGGCGGGGGAGTGGTGAAGGTGCAGCTCGGTGGGAGCCGGGGTGGAGAGCAGCTTCTCCAAGTTCTGGAGCGTCAAGGCGTCTGGCGGGGGATCCACCGGGGACAAAGGCGATGTGGTCTTGCGCCGGGTGCCACTGGGTGGTGCAGCTGTAGGGCTAGCGTACCGCGGTGACGCCACCTCGGGGCGTGGCAAGTGACTGCGTCGCCCAGCAGCGATGGCGTCCACATCGGGGTAAGACGACGTCTCGCTCCCGCGACGGTCCTGTTGCTGCTGCTGTTGCTGCTGCTGGCGCTGCTCTCCTAGCTTAGAGTCCCGTGATCGATGCAGCCAAACGGTGTTATTCTTGAGACTCCGCCCACTAGCTGCCGGGGAGCGCAACCCCAACGAGGCGCTGTCGAAAGTCCGGTACCGCGAGCTCGGGAACGGCTCCATGTTATGTGCCTCCACGAACTGCGCGCCTGTCCATCCGGTGAGCACCGACAGACCGGGCTGCAGACTAGCGAGTGAGGCACCGTGCAGGGTCGCGTCGTGATCGTCGGGCTGCGTCGCTGACGACGCAGCTCCCTCGCCCTCCGCAGTAGGGTTGGTTTCAGGGAATTGGAGAAAGTGTGGGGTGCAGCTCCGTTCGAAGTCGTCCTCTTCTTCGTAGGAGGAAGTGTAATCGCTCCCTGAGGAGACGTCGGCATCCTTGTCAGTGCTGCTGACTAGCTCGACGCTGTGAGCGGGGCTTTCGGTGGGTGCGAGCACGTTGTAACGGCGCTGCTCTGACTTGATGACAAGGACGCGGTCACGTGGGTTGATGTAAGTGCGTGGCTGGTGTGGGTCTGCTGGACGCCGGCTTGCAGGTTTCGGGTCCATACGTGGACACAAATAAGGTAACAGAAAATAACAGTGAACTTCTGAGGTGTCGTAAAATTCTGATGTTATGATATTGTCGTTGCGTGTGCGATTTCGTCCTTGTGAAAGTATCGCTCAGAGAAGTAAGGTTTCTCTCTGCAATGAGTACCCCCTCAGCCACGTTCCCACTTGTGGAGTAAGACAGTGCGCCTTAGGTGTGTGTGTGTGTCCAGTGGATTGAGTTGGAGTTTGGGTTAGTGCTCGAAGTGGAACCGTCACAACTCAAAGAGAAGGAGGGTGACTTTTATAGTTGTTTGTCCCCCCACTCCTCTTCACTGTATCCTCTTCTTTTTTGCTGCCGTGCTGCCAAGGCCCAACCGTGGGACAGTAATGGAGACAGGGAGGCCAGGAACTGAAGAGCGAACAGAGAACAGTAGGAATAAGAGAAGAATGTACGTAAAAACAAAAACTTGATAAGGAACTGTTCAGTTTACGTAGCAGTGCATATATATTAATAAATATAAATATGTATATATATATATATATGTACTGCTTAGTGACGAAGAGAAGAAAGAGCGAAGAAGGTGGGGAAGTCGCGTAAGCCCCCGTCAAGGCAGTAACGCAAAAAAAAAAAGAAAGAGATGGGGAGGAGAGGAAGTGTAAGTTTTCTCCGGTGCAAACCAGACACACGAAAAAAGGGAGGAGCAAGAGGAAGAAGGGAGAAAGTAAAAAAAGGGCGTTGAAGCGACAGTGAGATAACAGCTGATATAGTCAGTATCCGGTGCACGCTCCTACAGCGTGTGCCTCTGTGTAAGTGTTGTATGTGCGTGCTAGCACCCTAGTGATATATACGTATATCAGGAAAAAGGCACAGGTAACTGGAGCTGATATGTGGTCGGCTCTAAAAGAAGAAAAGCAAACAAAAGAGAGGATGCTTCTGGTGCTGTCTCAATATTTCCCTTCCCGCCTAGTGCTCTGTCTCTCCGCTTCACTTGATAGGCTTGAGGGTTTCTAGATACTATGTATGTGCAGGAGGGGACAGAGTATATGATGATCGGTTAAGACCTGGGGAAAAAGAAGGGAGGGGAAAGAAAACGATAACAATGGAAAGAAAATTGCGGAGAACAAATATACTATCATCAAAAACGATGTGAGAGTACACACCATCAAGACGTGGGGCAAAGCAATGACGGATAACTGTACTCGTGTGTCTGTCTGAAGGAACATGTCCGGGTGGGTAGGTACACCACTAGCGAGCTTGTCTACTGTCATTATCGTGCACGCGTTACGTGTATACTGCAATCTTGCTTCTGTGTCCCTGCATACAGACGAAACACAAAAGAAAAAGAACCTCAAAAGAGTTGAAGCTCGCGCCACTCCCTCTGCTGTCGCTCCAACTCAGCTGCCAGCTCCTTCTTCTCTTCAGCCTCCTTCTCCACCCTACGCTTCTTGCGTGCCGCCTCGTCAGCGAGACGAGCCGCCTCCAGCTGCTGCTCCCGCTGTGCCTCCAGTGTTCGTGTGCGATGCCGCTCTTCGTCAGTGAGGCCGGTCGTATCTACCCCACGGTGGTCCTGCTGTGGATGCTGATTCCGTCTGCGGAGCACCTCCGCCTGTACCGCAACTGCGTGCTTTCGCTGCTGCTGGAAGCCAACCTTGTAGCGCACGAGCTTCTTTTCGTCTGCCAGCCCTTTGTGCGCCCGCTCAAAGACGTTGAAGGCGTCCACGACGTGCGGTAGGCTGCACTTGTCGGGGTGGAGGGCCTGCGCCATACGCCGATACCGGCGGTCCACATCGGCGACCTCGCAGGTGTCCGGGTCGACGTCGAGAATGATGAAGTAGTCGGTCGCTTTGCACTGCAAAATGCGGCGGATCTCTGCCGCCTTCTGAGCATCCGTAGAGAGCCCAGTTGCTGCAAGTTTGCTGAGTGTCCCAAACGAGATGGTGGGGATGGCGGGAGAGGGGCCTGCCGCTGCCGCTGATGTGGAAGTGGGGGTGGGGGTGGAGGACGAGGAGGACGGCAGTGGGCCGGTAGCGGAGGTGCCCTGCTCCTTCTTCTTCTGGTGCGCGCGCTGGAGGTGGAGAAGGACGGGCCCCTGGCTGAGGGTTTTGTGGACCTTCTCCGCAACATTGAAGGCGTCGGCAGCGCGGGGAAGAAAGCATTTGTCCGGGTGGAGAAGCAGCGCGATCCTCCTAAAGCTACGGTTAACGTCCGTCACTGTACAAGACTCAATGTCGAGTCGCAGCACTTCAAATGGACTGACCTTGCGCGCCCGGGCATCGAGCAGCCGCGCGATCTCGGTGCTCTGCTGCTGCTCGGTCATGCTGGAGTGAAATGTAAATGCGTGTATGTGGGGGGGAGGGGATGTGAGAAACTCTTTTTGAGCTTAGAGAAAAGAAAAACGTGGAATGGAGGTGAACGACGGTAGTGTGATAAGAATGTGCCCACATATTATGCATACATACATCTTCTTAATCTTCGGTGTAACAGCGGTCTTCGCATCCTCAAGAAAAATTGGGAAGGTACAACTCAGAGACGGAGTGAGAATCTTCGCGCATGTGTGTGTTTTGTTCCGGTTAAATTCCCAGTGAAAAAGGGGGTGTGAATTACGGCGTACAATTTCGAATCAGGGATTGAGCAATGAATACTCCTCATACGCACAAATGGACGTGTGTATATATGTAAGACGTTAGAAAAAAGCGCGATGTGTGGCATACACCCCACTGCCATAGCACTCGACGCAGCGCTTTGCACTGATGATTGACGTGGGGGTATAATAAACAGCAAGAGATATATCAATACAAACTTCTCTGTAGCAATCCCCGCCCAATAATAATAAAAAGCACAGCAAGGAGTGGTAGGTAGTGCATGTGTATGTGTGTGTGTGGCTCGACGTGGAGGGTAGGTGTGTGAGAGACACAATGTGAAGTAGGGTGGAAAAAAGTTGGAGGGTGTCGATATCGTTACGTACCTCCTCTCGCTCCCTCCCTCTTCTGGTGGCCCCCTTCGCCGGATCTTAGAGCAGGTCCACCGAGGTGAAGATTTGCCGCAGAATGTGCGGTAGCTCTCCGGTCTGCATGCACTCAAAGCCGTGGCCTACGGGGAGCTGCTTCTGCAGGTTCAACGCCTGTGCCCCGAGTGTGGCAATGAAAATGCAAAACATCTGCACCTCTCGCCGACTCAGAATAATGCTAGAGATCTCATCAGGAGTGATGCCGTACCGCCGCAAGTTGGAGTCGCTGATCACGAAGACGAAGTACGCATCCCCCTTCTCTGCCAGAACAAGGTCAATGCTCTCCCGCATGGCCTCCACAGTGTTGTCGCCAGACCAGCAGTACTGTGCATGCGCCACCATCTTTTGACATATCGCCATTCGCTCCTTTTGATTCGCGGGCGGAGCGCCAAAGTTGACCAGTGGGATGCAGGCGCTGTCCCCGTTGTGGCCGATCATGGCGTAGTCGATCTTGTGCTCAAATCCAGCGAAGGACTCCAGTACCATGACTGTGGACTCCAGCAACTTGCTGAGGCGGCGGTCCATGCCCTCGAAACGGTACATGCTCGCGCTCACATCGAGTACAAAGAGCACACGCTTCTTGTGCTTGGACTGGAGCGGGTTCGTCTCCTTAGCGTCCACACGGCGCTTAAACACGTTCTGCTCGCCGACGATCCCCTCCACAAGCTTCTGGTCATCCCAAATCCCGTCGGTCTGCCCCTTCAGCCACGTCCGCTCGCCCTCCGCAGCCTTCAGACCCATCAGCACCGTCCGCAGCTGCGCGATGGAGGGACGCACGCGTTCTTGAAAGTTCTGATAGTGACGGTACTCCTCCTCGTTCATCCCAATCGCCTTGAGCCGCTCCTGCAGTGCCTCGCGGCCCATGCGGCGGGCCTCATCGACAATGTGCTGCGGCACCTTCTCCTCCGGAGACACCTGGTGGACGGGGTTCCCCTTGTCCTGCCGGTAAGGGCCGATGATGCCGCCGAGGCCGGCGGTGTCAGTCCCGCCCGTGCCCCCAGCGTAGGTGTTGCCGCCGTGGTGCTCCTTGTTGTCCACCTCGCCGTGTTTGAGAGTGCCGGAGGGGGCCTTGCGCGGGGAGCTGTACTTCATCTCGAAGTCCTTCACTGCTGACCCGTCACCGCCGCCTGGAGCGTTGCCGATGGCCCGGGAAGAGCCGTTCAGCAGTGCGCTCCAATCCGCGTGGCGGCGCTGCACGCGCTCGTAGTTCGTGTCGGCGACGTGGAGCGCTTGGTGGCGCGCCACGTAGGCTAGCGCCGTACCCCGCTCCCCATGGATCGACACGACATTGGCAGTGGCGGGGAGGGCGTCCAGGTGGCGGACGGTCCCGTGCGCGGTGTCCATCACGGCAAGATCGGTGGAGGCGCCGCCGCCGCCGCCGCCCCCTTGGAGAGACAGTAGCTGTCGCTGAATCAGCTGATGCTGCACTGCGTCCACGAGGACACCCTCCCCGCCCCCGGTCCCACCCGAAGAGCCGCTTAGCTGCTGCCCCTGCCTTTTTGGTGGCGCTGTGAACACGCGCAGCGTCAGCTGGTCTTGTGTGGCATCCTCCACCCTCATGAAGGCGACATCACCGCTGCTCTGACTGCCGCCCAAGGCGGCGACACCGCCCTCGACACCGTCTGTGGTAGCTGTCGTCGACACAGTAGCAGCCACATCCTCTCCGCTGTCACTCGGTACGCTCACAAGGATGGCGCCACGCAAGTCTGCGGGCACGAGCACGCCGTTGTGCGGCCGCGCTGAAACCTCCTCCTCACCATCCAGTGTGGGGGCGACGTCCACGATGCGGCATGCCATTCCCTTCGGCAGCAGCGCGAAGCTCGCCTGCGCCTGCGGCTCTACAAACAACTTCAGTACGCCCTGTCTGTCCTCCGCTGCCCCCGCGCCACTCGCAGGCCGCACGCGCAGCGAAACAGCAGCCAAGTGAGGGCTGAAGAAACGCACCTGTGTGACCTCCCCGAGAAGTCTCACCTGCACCACACGGCCCTCCACGACAAGGCTCACGGACGTCCCCTGGGCAGCAGCGCCAGCAGGGGGAACGAAGGCCACCACACCCGCACGCGCGCTCACCCCGCACACACGAGCGGACTCGGGGAAGGGCCCCAGGCACACAGCCGCCCCACTCAAGCGATGACTGCTCGCGGGGGCTGGTGAAGCGGCCTCAACTGCTGCCGGTGCCTGTGGCAAGGTCGGGGACGTAGGTTTGATCCCGATGTTGTGGGACTCGGCCGCGGTGGTGTCTGACATCAGATCAATGAGGAAGACCTGGCCAGAACATGGCAACTGTAACAGCAGGGTCGGTAGGACTACATCGTCAGCAGCGACGACGCTGCTGCTGCTTGCTAGCCGCGCCGTTGCTGCTGGAGGCCACACCGCAGAGCCGGAGTCCCGCCACAGGGAGGCGTGTGGGGCGAGGTTGAAGTCCTCGACCACCACAGCTGGTTGCCCCGCTGTATCGGCAGCGGCGCTGCCAGCAGCAACAAGGTCAGTGACGTCGATGAAGTGGACCTCGCCAGCGGGCCAACCGAGGGTGGTGAGAGAGGCGCTGCCGCCACCGTCCAGGCTGGAGGCGAGACTAACATCCAGCGCTGTGCTTGGCGGGAGATGTGCAGTCGCCAGGACGTACGCGGGCGCTGCTCCAGCCCCGCTCGGCTTGGCTTGCCGACGGAGTAAAAAGGACACGAGTGTCGTGGTGGCGAGCTGTGGGCTGTAACGACCCACCGGCAGCATGGTCACCACGGTATCGGTCTCAGGATGGATGAAGGGCATGCGCAGCGTGCCGGCCCACTCCGACATTCCCTCCGCCGCCGTTTTCGCGCTATCCTCCTCGGCGGAGGCATCACCGCCCAAAAGCGTAGCGAACGCAGACGCGCTGTAGCGCTCCTTCCACGTCGGCGACGCCCTGACCGAGCGACCCAACGCCTCCACAAAGGCGGCGGTGTCCAGTGCCACCGTGACGGGCGCTGAGGAAGAAAACTCGGCACCCGCTCCGGTGGGGCCCTCCGCAGTGGTACCGCTGAGTGGTATACGAAGGTTCTCCGGCAGTGTCGGCAGCGTCTGCGGCTGGCCCGCCCGCAAGGGTAGCACGCGCGACATCCCCCCCGCACGCGCGAGCGGCTGCAACGCCTGGGCGAGGACGTTGCGCACGTAATGCAGTGTGTTGGCATCACAGGCATCAAAGAAGAAGACATTGTTCAAGGCGGTGTAAACGCCGTCCTGCGGGTACCGGGAGATGTGCTTCACCACAGCGATCAGCTCGCGCAGGGAGAACGGGTAGGTGAGGGTGCCGTCTGTGAAGGCAGTCTGCAGCGTATGGAAGGCGCGCACAAGCGCGGCGAGGACCGGCGTTGGGGTATTGGGGGCGTAGGCTTGCAGCACGCGCAGCTGTGATGCGGTGTCGGGGTTATCCATCACGCAGGACGAGAAGAGGTCGCCGCACTCCCGGAAGAAATCGTTGCCGTGGAACGGGAAGCCAGGGGGGTTCGCAAGCACTATGATGCGGAAATCGGGGTGAATAAGGATTATCTCCTCCGCCTCCGCTTCCTCGCTTTGGTTTGTCCCGCTGCTGTTCGCGGCGCCATGTCGCAGTGGGTGGCTCGGGGAAAGGAAGGCACGATCAATAATCTTCCTTCCATCGATCAGACGCATCTCGCGGTCCTCGACGAGGCCCTTCAGCACCTGAATCACCTCCACAGAGGCCTTGTCAATCTCATCCACAACGAGACAGTGACCCCGCTGTACGGCCTTCACCAGCGGGGAATCCTCCCACTTCACCTCGCCATTCTCAACAGTGGGATTGATGGTGAGACTGCCCACGGTGGTGTCGCGGTGGAGCTGGATGTAGTGCCGGGGTATCCGCACCCTAGAGAGAAAGGCGTCGACTACTTTATTCTTGCCAACGCCCTGATTCCCGATGAGCAGGATGCTCGCCCCCATGGAGTACTGCTTGGCCAACCACGCAATAATTGCCTCGTGCATCTGGTTAGGGTAGAAGCCGGTCACAAAAGGTACCAGCGCGAGTTCGTGGGGGAAGTAGGTGCGAGTGATGCGCAGCACTGGCTGCCCACTCACCGCGAAGGCCTCGCCACTCCCCTCCGGTGCTATGGCTCGCTCCAGCAAGCCAGCCGGGAGCGTAACCCCTGACGTGTCGATCCCGCACTGGTGCATGGCGTCCTTCACCTGTGTGGCACTCACCCCGGTCATGAGTGGCAGGAGCAGCGCGGCCGACACACTCGAGGCGAGGTTCTCTGGCCACCGCACGGCGCCGCGGATAATGTGCAGCAGCTGCCGCACAGAGAGCTGTGTAATTTTGTGATCACGCGTGCGCAGGTCCTCCAGCCTGGTGCGCAGCTGCAATAGCTTTCCAATAGCCTTAGTCACCCCCGCCCGCCGCGCCGCTGGGCTAGAGAGGAGGCCAGACTCCGCCATCGCTTGCAGCTCTAGCTCCGCCACCTGCAGGAGGACAGGCTCCACCGCCCGGTCACTCCCCTCTGGCATGGACACGACGCTAAACATTGTGGTGACATCGCTGGATAGCGTAAAGACTCCCCCACTCGGTGCCGCGCCGCCTTCCCCGGGCACCCGCGCGGTCGCGACCACACGGAAGGCCGGGTGGATCGGGAAAATGCGTTCGCTCAGCATGTCCGCATCGGTTGGGGTGAAGAGGACCTTACCATCGCGCGGATCGAGCACCGCCTTCTTCTTCTTTAGAATCTCGTATTCGCCCGGGGGTTTCAACACGGTGCCGTCAAAGAGGTTAGCACTCTGGTCCACCAGTAACTGCTGCAGCGCGCTGAGCACACCCGGGGGCAGGTGATCAATCCCGTCAAGGACCACAAGCCTGCCGTGAATGGCGGCCTCCACAAGTGCAGAGTTCTCCCATATTGTGTTGCCAGTCTTCGGGTCTGTGGCCCGCCGCTGGAAGAGGTCGCGGCTGGTCATGTCAGCGTAGAGGTGCATTGTGTCCATCTCGTAGCCCAGCAGTCGTCCGAACTCAGCGAGGATTGCGCTCTTGCCACAGCCAGCAGGGCCGATAAGGGCCATGTGTCGGTTGCAGGCATGCGCCTGCAGCATCGACTGCAGCACCTGATAGTGTTCCGTGGTCATCACAACACCGCGCCGCCCAGGAACCACCGCCGCCACATCCACCGCCTCCCGCGCGCCCGTCGCGGCCGCAACAGCCTTCGCAGTCTCCTCCGCTCCCCTGCCCGCCAGTGTCAGTGCGAAGCGGCCAAGGAAAATGGGCATGACATAACCCCCGCCGCTGTGGCTCGCGACGATCGCCTCGGCGACCACCATTACCTCCCCCTCCCCCTGGTCACCCAAACGTTCGCACCGCACCCGCCCAATCCTCTCGATGTAGTTACAGGTCCGCGCCACGCTCGTTGGCGGGGCCCCATGTCCGGCACCGACAAGCTGAGCGGAGGTCACATACTCACGCGCAGAGGACTCTGCTGTGTCGGCGCCGCGAAAGAAGGAGGCATCGGACAGCATTGTCCGCAGCGACGCAGTCTCAGCACGCGTCACAGGTGTGGACTTTCCCGCCACCGAGCTGGTCCCAAGGCTCGTCATCGACAGCGGGGCGGTGATGCCGCATTTGGTCATCACGTCGGAGTACTCGGCCAGGCGGTGACGCACCTCCTCAGCACCCGTGCCGGAGGTACCGTCGCGGCCCCCAGGGAGCTGACGAGCGAGTAGCGGCCACGGAAACACACGCGCGAGGGCGTCACCGACGGGTAGGTCAGGGTAGGCAGCCACGTACGTCGCCAGCATCGCCATCTCGTAGTTGCCCAAGTTGGTCAGCGACGCAGCCGAGGCCGAGGCCCCGCTGCCTCTTGCGGGGGACGTGGATGACGGCGACGCTGAAGAGGTACCGGTGCTGCTCTGCGCAAAATCACTCGTCGCCGCATTGACCGCATCGATGGTGGCCCGAAGCTGCACAACGGACTCTATGCGCGCCTCTGCGGCTTTGGCGCGCCGCGCCAATAGCGCGGCATCCCCCTTTATACTACCACTGGGGGAGAGTGTAGTCGCGGCGACGGTGTTCCGGAAGAATGCCAGAGTGAAGGTTAGTGGCGGGGTCCGCATGTACAGGCACTGAAAGCGTGAGCGCAACGGGGGATCGAGTGGGTTGCCATCGTACGGGGGCACCGGCACTGTGATGCCCACCACACGAAATTTCTCCGAGACACGGAGGAGTCCCATCGCAGCGAGCTCCTGCCGTGCCTCTGACAGTAATCCACGGCGGTCTTCCTCGGCGAGGCTGCCGCGGTGCTTCGCCTTGGACTTGACCAGGTCTTGTAGCAGCGCATCATACCGTGATGGGTGGATGAGCACGGCGCCGTTGTCCAAATGCATCTCGCGATTCTCCAGCAAGTTATTAATGACAGGCAGCACATTGCGCTCCACACTTTCCAGTCCCTCCAGCACCAGCAGCTGGCCCTCTTTGGCCGCCACCACAGCACTCTGATCCTCGTACACCAATGTCCCGCCTCGTATCTCGCGGCGCTGCTTCAGATCGCTCTCCGTGACGTCACGATTGAGTATCACCACTCGCATCTCGCGGCGGGTGAGATATGAGTAGAGGAGCATCAGCCATCGTCTCGCTGGTCCTGGGTCGCCAACAAGGCACATGTCCTGTCCGAGGTGCTCCTTCTGACATATCCACCGCAGCTGCGCGCGCGTGACGGGGTCGCGGAGACTAACGAGGAGGCTCTCCGGCATCACGCCGTCCTCCCCACCGCCACCGCCATCGTGCCGCCGCTGCTGTGCCAAGCGCATGAGAAACTCCCTCGCGTGGTCGATCCCCGGCATTCCCCATGACACACGCTCTGGGTGCAGCGTGTAATCAGGCAGAGCCATCTCCACATCGCCGATGGTGAGGGTGGTGCTGCATGGAACGACTGGCGCCTCCGTGACGTCGGCGGCGTCGCTCACGGGCATAGTCAAGATGCGCGGGCCGGGGATGTGGAGAGCTCGCTGGGGTCCCAAAACTGAGGCGGTGTTGGCGGTGGTCGCCCGGGAGATTGTTCGGAGAGGGTGCATTGGCTAATGCGTTGAGGGGAGTGAGTAGAAACAGAAATAGAGAACGAGAGAGGGGGGTGGTAGGTGAGAAACCAGAAATTTCAACGTTTGCAGTCAGCGTAGACGTCAACAAGACAGTGCTGTTGTGATGATTATATATATGCTAGGATGAGTGTGTGAGAGGGCTTCTGTGGAGTAGCTACAGCTAATAAATCGAAGAATATGGAGGTTTTCTGCTGAATGGTGTGAAAGTGGTGGAGGAGAGGAGAAGGAGGAACTGTCAGCCCTCAGCTTACTATCACCGGACAGATTCTCCAACACGCACACACACACACGCCACCACCACCTTGCGCTGTACTATTTGTGTGACCTCTCCTAGGAAGAACGAGAAAGAGGTAAACTCCTTAAAGATGTTTCGTAGAAGAGTTTATGAAAAAAATATAGATTGCGCTAGTTGTGCTTTGATTGTGAGTGTTAATACGATATTCTATCGGTGGGTTGTGTGCGTGTGATGGCCATTGTGAAGAAATATCAGTAAGTGAACAAAAAGAAAATGACAGAAGGAAGTCGAGTGGGAAAACTTAAATATAACCTGGGAGGAGATAGCCGCCAACATGCTACTTCTTTTTCGTTCACCTCCAGACGCCTCTCCTTCACCAACACTAAGGCACAAAAACGTCACGGCGATGGAGGGGCTCTGTGAGAGAGGGAAGGTGCTGTTCCGAGCCTCCAGTGCAGAACGCGCAGTGGATGCAACAATAGCTATTTCGGGGGGATGGGGGGGCGGTGCTGCACCACATAATACGCAGACAAAAAAGTTCTGTTGTATAGAAAAAGAGAAACATAGTGACTGACGCAACCCACGCCATCACTATAAATACATGTATATATATCATCCCCGTTTCAATATTCTCCAACCGTCTTTCTCCAACCCGCATGTGTACACAACGTAGACGCGGCAATAAAAGTACGGTGTGGAAGCACAATGTACACTTGCACACGTCTGCATCACACGTGCGGTTCACTGACACTCTGGCACACAATGAGCAAGGTGAATATAAACTGGAAACGACAGAAGAGAGTACAACAAATTGTCCCGAAAACTCACGTGCGCTCGCTGCTATAAACCTCCTCCCCTACAATGCTTCTGTAACTCAGCATGAGGCATTCGTCATGGTAATATATATATATTTATATTTATAAGAGAGCAAGTTGGTGTGTACGTGTGTGACGGCAAAGGTAGCTATCCACCAGGTATTGTAGGTGCCCACTGTCTTCCCTCTCTCAGCAAGATATTAGAGAACACATATACACGCGCTAACACAAAAAGAACACAAAAATACCGATTTGTGTTTTTTTATCTTTCGGAACTTCTTTCATTTCATCTATCCGGTCTCCTAGCCATTCAGACTCCCAAACATACACACACACACTCGCATTATGATGATTGTACTCCTGACTGTGTGCAGCCCAACATCGTCGCTCCCTTTCACATTGTTTTTGATTTCCTTTGCTTTTCGACTGTTGGGTGTCGTTTCTCCTGTTGCTTGTGTCTTCGTTCGTATTTTTGCTCCTCCACCCCCTAAGAACTCCGACAAGTATATTGAGTGCTGCCCGACCACCCGGATATCATGCAGCTGCCCACCTGGTATGCTGACACCGTCGCCTCACCGGAACAATCCGTGGAGTCATAGGCATGCAGGATCACTTGATTAACGCCACACTGGTAAATCACTGACCCAGAGTTTGGTACCGTCCTGCACACGTTTGTGGGAAATGTTTCGGTAGAAGTACACGTCTTGCAGAAGTAGTCCGAGTAGGATTTCAGATCAACAACTTGAGAACCGGGCGGTAGAGTGGAGGGAGGCACCGGGGTGTCGCTAGAGACTACCGCAGAGATGACATACATGTTGATCATGCACTCATTCGTTCCCTTTCGGATGCGGATGTAGCCCTTCTCGCCCCATTCCTCACCCCAGCTGTTCTTGATGATCCAGTAGGGCGGGTTGGCATCGTTGTTGTACCCGACAAGGAGGACAGCATGGTTAAGTTGGTAAGCGCTGCAGTTGGTCAGCACACCTCCAGAGTAGGACACGAAGCCGTTCGCATCCACCGCCACAGCAAGCGGGCCATTGGTAGCCAGCCATGCAGTCATCGCCTCCTCATCGGACTTTAACATGGAGTGGTCCACGATGTATGCCCCCACCTCGCGATCGCGGGCGTCACAAGCTGGCACGAGCCCATCCCCGGAGACGTAGGGGTAACTCTTCTCTGTGTACATAGCACCGTTATTGTTCTCGATAAGCCAGTCATAGGCATTCTCCATCAACCCCCCGTTACAGGCGCCGTCGATGTTGTCGCAGCTCACGAGCTGCTGCTCGGACAGTCCGACGAGCGGGTTCCCAGCCAGTGCCCACTGTCCCTCAATGTTGCCGGTGGTCGAGAAGGCCCAGCAAGACCCGCATGAGCCCTGATCCTTCACTGGCGTCACCACGCCATGCTCACGCCAGTCCAGGGTCCTAGGGAGTACAACCCCTGTGATGGGAGCACGCACCCGTGGCTTGTTCTCAGCATCAGCGAGGGCACGGGCAAAGTAAGCGGCACCATTGTGGAGGCGGCCCTCCAGCTCCGCGGCCGAGAAGTCGAAGAAGCGGTTCACATTGAACTGTGCATATGGGTTGGCTTCCTGGAAGTCTAGCATGCGGGCCATGTTGTTACGGAAGTTGCGCAGCCGCTCCGCTTCCTCCTGCGCGGAGGCATAAACGCGGTTGTACAGCTCCTTGAAGGCATTAAACTCCTTGATGAAGAGGAAGTCGTCGTCTACGGTGAGGGCAGACGTGGCAGTCGGCAGAAGGAAAAGTAGCAGCACCGCTGTGCATAGCAGTGTGATATTGATGGTGCACTTCATTAGGGAGGGGGGATCCGGCGGATGGTATCAAGGGATGAAGGAATGGATGGCTAATCAATAGAAAAAAGGGGGAGGAATCAGAGACAGCACGTGATCGCAGCAGTTGAATTTTAGCTTTCTACAAGAGTAGGTTTGTGTGTTACGACTAGTTCCTTCATTATAGCAAGATAATACCAGAAGCAGTGGGAAGGAGATAATTTGGACACAAAACAGGGAGAGGAGTGGAGAGAAAGAGAGAGAGTGAAGATGTTACTAGAGAAGAATGAGCGCAAAATCAATGTATGGAGAGCGAGATGGGAGATGCCCTGCAGTGGTCCCGTGGAGCATATATGCACACGCACCGTTTGGAAGGGGCAAAGAACAAACAATGGCACACACACACACGTACATGCGAGCGGACACAAATAGATGCGTTTGTATTTGTAGAAGAAAAGTACTGAATTGTTTTTTTTAGTTGTGTAGGACAAATATTTTTGGCCAATCAATAGAATGCTAATCAAATAAAACCACATAATAATAAAATAGCAAAAAAAGGGTGAAAGAGGGAGATAGTTAAGAAAGAAGTCCAGTGCATTTACATGCATCCATATACATATATATATACATGAAAATACATACGTATATGAGTGCGAGTGAGAGTGCACAACCAACAAAAAAAAAGTGAAACTATAATACGGCAGACGTGGAAACGCCCAGACGATGCACCGCCACAAAGGGGAGACAGTGGTAGCTCTTCCGACCTTCTACCTCTCACCGGTAGTCTGCGGCCGATATTTGAAAAAGTTAAGTTTAACTACCTGCATACTATAAATAAGGGAAAAAGAGAGGAGTGCGGAGTAGCACTCAAGTTTACATTTTTCGCTTTCATCCGCATTGAAACGCCCACTGGACGTGCACTTCCCTCTATCGCTCACAACACACCCTAGGAAGAAAAAAGGGAACCTTTACTAATGACTGTCAGTGATAGTGGCGGTTTCTTCTGACCCCATTGAGTGTGTTACTCGCTGTACGCTGCGTCAAAGGGAGCACTGTACATTTTGTCAGGTGAATTATACGGAGTAAGCAGTTCAGGGAGACCTCACTCTAGCGTCTCGTATGCCTTTTCCATGTCGCTTCCTACCTCCAGTAGCACAGATATGAAGGCACGCGCATGCAAATCCAGTAAAATCCTATGTATATACGAATATATGATTCCCTCTCAATTGCTCAAGGGATGGAACGAAAGGAAAAATAATAAGTATAGCAATCCAATGTCACAGTACTAAACATACGCAAAGTGCGTGCGCCGCCACCCGACCGCCTGGGAAAGAGGTGGGTCTTTCAACTCCATATCCCGCGTCAGCATGACCCCACACACTGATAGCAAGGGAGTACACATTAACAGAGGAGAGTATGATTCCAACGAACCTCAGGCGGAGCAGGGGGGGGAAGGGGGAAGGGAGAAGACACAGTGCACACCCATTAAAGCGACAAAAAAAATAAGGAAAAAAGCACAGCAGTCGCTGAGTCAGGAGCGCGCACGTAAAGCTCCCCGTTCCACCTCAGTGTGCGCTCCCTATCACCACTGTGAAAGTAACCCGTTGCGGGGGAGGAAACGCTCCGTCGTGGATTCCTTGGAGGTGGATGACTGTTGGGACAAGAGAGAGCCACAGGAAATGACACAAAAGGACAGGAAATGTGAACCTGAAGTCCGCAGCGGCGTACAAAGTGATCATTCGGGCCTTATGTGACTATCATCCGAAGCCGCACACTCAGCGTATCAGCGACTGGCTTGATGCCCAGGCTGGCATCACTGTGAGCTGCTGTCGCTGCTCCGCCCTCCGCTCGGCGTCGCGACGCACTGCCCAGTCAAATACCCAGTCGCGTTCCTGATGGTGACGCTCCAATAGCTGGGCAAAAAATTCTCTGCATGCACGGTAGTCGGGGGTCTCCTCGAATTTGAGCTCGCGCACGTACTTCATGTAGCGGAAGACCTGCGAGGGCTCGTCACGGCAAAGAACCTCTAGGCTGGTGCTGATCTTCTTCTCAGAGATGCGCACATTCTTCGTCTGCGGGTCCGTCGTGCCGCGGATGCCCTGCCATGGCAAGAAACCCTTCTTGAGGAAGTAGAGAAGGATGTACCCGAGTGACTCCAGGTCGTCACGGCGGCTCTGCTCGATGCCGAGGTGAGCATTCACACTGCAGTACCGCGCCGTCCCAGTCAGGGACTTACCCTCCTTGTATGGAATGTGCTGGTTGACTCGTGTATCCCAGTACCGCTTTGAGAGACCAAAGTCGATGAGATGGACAATGTGGCCCTTATCTCGGTCCCCGCCCATGACAAAGTTCTCCGGCTTGAGGTCACGGTGGATGAAGCCCTTGTGGTGCAGGTACTCGATCCGGTGCAGCATTTGATCTGCGAGCAAGCACACAGACTTGATGGACAGATGTCGATTGCAGTAGTTGAAGAGGTCCTCGAGGTTGGGACCTAGAAGGTCCATTACCATCACATTGAAGTCTCCCTCGGTGCCATAGTAGTGGCAGGTAGGAAAGCCCACCACCTCCATCAGCTCGCGAAAGGCGGCAGCAACGCCAGTGCCGTTGCGGCCGCGACCCAGCCGGCGACCGCGGGTACCCCCTTGATCACCCGCTGCTATGGAAGGAAGCATCTCCACCGGACTGCGATTCTCGTCCATGCTGACGACCGCGTACTCAGCCATGAGTTCCTCCGGGTGGCATCTCGTGATGCTTGGGTGGAAACCAGTATCGCGGCTGTGCAGGAGCTTGTAGAGACGGCTCTCGAAGAGTAACTGCGGCTGTCGCACCTTGCAGGGCTCCAACTTAATGGCCACCTCCTTGTCAGACCAGGTGTCCATACCCCAAAAGAGCTCCCCAAAGCTACCCGCGCCGATTTGTGTTTTTATGACAAACCGACCTTTGCAGACCTTCATATCAAGAAACCGGCCCTGGCCCTTCTTTGCAGCGCTGGTGGAAAAGTAGGACTGCTGCATAATCAGGCCGGCCCCCGCGGCAGAGGCGCCGCTGACGTCCGGGAGTAACGACTGCTGCTGCTGTATGATGCCAGAGGCCATCACGACAGGGACTGTGCTATGCTGCGCCTCCGACCCCTGCGCAGAGTAGACGGAGTAGTCCGTAGTGGGGAGGCCCTGCCCAGTATCGGAATCGGAGGACCGCTGCAGCATGTCCATGTTTGACTCGGCCACGGAGCTTTTCGAGCTGCTGTACGCAGGTGCACGTGCGTGCAGCAGAGAGGAGCCAACCCGCACAAGCTGGCGCTCCTCAGAGGGAGCGCCGCCTGTGGCGGGACGTGTGGAGCTGGCGCCTACCCAGGAGAGTGTGTTGTGATTGCCATTGCTGCGGCTACTTGGGCGAGAGTGGCTCCCGCCAGCCGCCCTGGTCGCTGGTCCGCCAGTGCCTACGCTGGTGTCACCATCCAGGAAAGTGGGTCTGGGATGCGCGGTCGTTTCGGAGCCGATCACATTCGTGCGCCCGCTCAGTGTCTGCTGGAGTCTCTGCGAGGCTTGCATGCTGACGGTGGGGTCCTGTTGACTGCCGGCCCGTGCCCCGTTCACGAGGACAGGGTGGGACATGTGGCGGTTGGAGGCGTCTATGGAAGAGCTGACGTGGGTTTGGGACGAGTTATATGACCCCAGGGCACCAGGCGAAGGTGACGCAAAGCTTGCAGACGGCGGTGCTGCCGGACCCCAGCGGGTCGTCGTTGTGGGTATTCCGGGGTGCTGGCTGAGACTGCTGTTGACCATGGGTTGGGCAACTGGGGTGGTGGCAGTGACGCCGCGTTTCGCGTCTACTGTGCTGCTACCTGCCGCGCTGCCTGCGGGTGCTGCCGCCAAGTTTGCACGCTGAACGGTGAAGTTCGATTTCTTAGAGGTGTCTCGGATTGTGTTCGGATATTGCGTATTATTTTTGTGAGATGATGCAGACTGTCCTGGCATGCCCACGTTGAACATCATGTTGTGATTAACACCGAAGCCGTTTCCGCCTGGTGAGAAGGACGGTCCCCCAATCATGAAGTTCTTTGCATTGTGAGACTGCATGGAAGAGCCCCCTTTGTTTCTTGGATATGTGCCTGTTTGCTTGTGCTTGTGTGCGTGCGTGTGCACGTAGGCGATGGTCCTGAGCTTGGTGTTATATATATATATATATACAGAGACTGCTTTAATTGGTTATCTGTGTATATAAGTACGGGTGTGTATGTCCCGTTTAGTATATCCCTTATAATGCTATGTACAGGGGGTGGATCCTTGTCACACTCCGTGATTATTTTTTCTCCACCTTTACTATGGTTGATGTGCGATATATATGTGTGTGTTTGTGAATTAGTGAGATGAATGGGTGAGGATAAGGTAACAGTAATTGCTGGAGTTCTCGCCGGTGCCACTATGTCAGCAGTAACATCGAGGGAGGTAGTATCGGTGCGTTGAGCATGTAATCAGGCTGCATAAGCAAGTCATTCATACAAGAAAAGAACAAAGAAACCAAAAATACGATGAGGATAGGTGCGGAATAATACATGGGTGTGTAATTGCAGTTAGCTTTGTCCTTCTCACCCTTCATCCGCTAACTGTCTCACCAGTTTCCTCAGGATGACCCTCTATGATTATGAGAAAGCAGGAAATCTGTCACGCAGTGATATTTCGTGCCGTGATAACTACCTCAGCGCCTCCTTGTGTGTAAGGAGCACCTGTGCAATATAGGCCTCGCACCACCTCTGGTGTTTCTCCAGCAGAATTGAATCCTCCTCCACACCACGTGGCTCCTCGACCTCCTGACCGACCTCCTCCTTTCCACAGCACAGCTCTACACCGTCATTTCCACCTTCAGTGTAATGGGTGCTGATGTCCTCAACTGAAGAGGCTCTGTGCACCGCAGCATCACGCTCACGCTTCAGAAGCCCCCATTCCTTCTGGTGGCGCTCCTGCTTCTCCCTCAAGTCCCCCCATACCCTTGGTACTCGTAGCGCGGCGTGCCGCTGCACATCGACGTCAGTGTGAGGGAACGTCAACGCATGTGCCACCGCAACCACCCCTTGTGCCACGGCCTCTGGGTTGTAGCCACCTTCCAAAGCCACCAGCAGACCAACTGGTGCATGATCCGTGACGGCAGCGACAGCGGTGTTCCGTGTTGTCCCCAGTAAGCACCACTGCTTCAGAATGCTAATGACATTCGCAAAACCCCCCTCCACTGCCATCCTCCCAAGTGGGTCTCCGTAAGCGGCGTCAAAGCCAAGTGAGACCAATATAATGTCTGGGGCAAACACCTGCAGCCGGGGGATAAAAACACGCTCCATTGTGAGCATCAGGAGGTGGTCAGAGATGACCGCCTCACAATGCGATGCAACGTTTACATGGGTATTTACTCCAACATTGCAAATACACCCAGGGTGTGCCCTGCCAACATAGCCGCTCGCGCCATCTGGGTCGAAAGGATAGAACGTGCCCTCATCAAAGCGGTGCAGAGACATGTATAGTAGCGGGAAAGGCTCTGTGGAGGTGTCAGAGCCACTAAATGAATCAACAAATGATACTGTCCCCTCTCCGTAGTGCACATCCAGGTCGAGAATCGCGATGCGAGGGGAGCGTGTCGCTTCGCCCGAAGCATCTAATGGATATGATCGCTGCAGTAAGCACTGTGACGCGACAGCAACGTTGTTAACCAAACAGAAACCACTTGGCCGATTCGCTGTGCAGTGGTGACCGGGTGGGCGCACTAAGCAAAAAGACAGTAACGGCTCGTTGGCTTCGAGTGTAGCTACTCCGGCTCGGCGTTGTCGACGCTCTTCGGCCACGCCTTGGAGCACCGCATCACCAGAGTCGATTACCGCAGCCACTGATAGCCTTGCTGCCACGCTGCTCACTTGGTCTTTGCAATATACATCTGAACTAAGATTTTCGAGTTTTTCCCCATCATCCAGGAATCGCTCATACACATTTGCGTCGTGAAAAGAGAGTACTTCTCTTTTTGTTGCCAAACGAGGAGCAATAAATAACGCTTTGTTCTCTGGCAATGGGTCAACAAAAGTGCACGGAACTGAGGAACCTCCAACATTCTCTCCGCATCCCTTACCATAACCCGACAATGGTAGGAGTAACTCCTTTGGGAGTAACTGGGCTGCCCGCGAGCAATCTTGCAACTTTTCAATAGCCTTTGCAAGGCGATACGGAGTTTCAGGGGAGCGATGATCTTCTGGAATATGCAGTAGTACTCTCTTGTCAAACGCCCACAGAACAGATGCATCTGGGGGTAAGCGCAGCAACGTTGCTTCAGAAGCATCAGGCGGTAAATTTAGATTAGTAGGCTCCACAACAGCTCCTCCGCTTATGTAGTAAATGCTGCAATCGACAAGCTTTGATGTGATCATCAATTCCTGCTGATCCACGAGACATAGGTCGTCATCCTCCTCAGATCGAGGTTTCAACCCAACGCGCCCAGCTATGGTGGCTAACGCTTCACACAGCTCCCCCTTCTTTATTGCTGCACTCGTTTCCAGCTGAGGTCGCTGGAAGCGACGTATAGAAATCATACCACTATTCTTAGGCCGACATAGCTTTCGGGCCTGTGGTTGCATATTTCAGCTTGCGAATATGTTTCTGAGAACGCTAATATGATTTACACAAACAAAACAAAGAAGAATATAACGACAAAAACAGCAGAGACGATCATATGAAGTAGTCGTACAGCAACTCGTTTAACTATTTCTATAGTCACAAAAACATGAGAATCAATACCATATCTAGACTCAAATCAGTAAGATTGATTTAGAGGAAATACAATCATATCAACGACATCATTTAAACGCTAGCGAATCCTCAATTGGAAATATCCCTGTCAGTTGTCACTATGTGCACTTCCTCTCGGGAAACTTTTAAAAATGGTACGTCTCATGTAAAAGCGAGGGGTCTTCTATCCGCTGTGTCTTCATTATTGTCACTAAGAACAGGAAGTCTCATAGTGTGATAGCGCATTAATGGAAAATTAAAATTCATTGAAAAGGCTATCGACGTACTCCTCAATCACTGTGGCATCAGACCATTAGCTACATGGAAGCAGTAGAGGTATAAAAAAAATAATCGTCTTTGAGGTTTCCATCCAACCGAAGGTGCATCGTGGGAAACAGAAAAACATGGTTGTTCGCGTGCATGTTCTTATTGATCTTTCTGTGCATCACCCTTACATTCTACAAGCCAGCTTGCCTCCTTTTAAAAAGGACTAGTTGCTTTAGCGCCTACTCAGATCCCAGAGATCCATCGTGTGGAGGACGAAACCACGTTTTCTTATCTGTGTTTTTCCACTGCTCGTGCTGTAGCACAACGCCATGAGTAACTGATGGTAAAGTACCAGCCTCACATTCAGCTGCAAATGGTAAATCATTTTCATCATCAAATAACGCGATGCTATTTTAAGGACAAAAAATAGGGTTTTCCTGCTTGGCAAATGGACCCTGGAATCCCCTAGCCCATTCCTCAGCTTGCTCCAGCACGCGCAACATCACACCTTTCTTACCACTGCCACGTGCGTTTACCTGCCCTTTTGATAAATTAACAAAAAGCTCAACGCCGAATTGTTCCGAATACACAGAACGAAATTTGTTCATGAAATAGCGCTCGGCCTCCTCGGTGGACCCAAACGTAGTCTCAAATGTGCCGGCCTTAGCTTATGTAGAACTAGTCACAACGCAAGCGCTCTCTCCAATTTTAATTAGAGATGAGGTATCATAGTCGTGGCTGTCAATAAGAAAGCCTTCCTTCTCCAGTAATTTCTTCAACTGCCGCAGTGGTGCCAAAGGGTCGCTCACTACGCCCACTCCTCTAAATCCCGTAACTGACGAAAATCTCTCCATCCACCCAAGGTCTGAGGAAACTTCGCATGAGTCGTGTTGAAAAAACATTTCCTTGCTCGGCAAGTTACGGTTAGCATCAGTACACAAACGCTCTTCCCGAAAGCAACGCAATCGACACCACACTTTTCCCCCTCCCTCGCAAGAGTCGAAGCCAGCCCGAGGCAACGCCCCTCCCCTCCTTCGGTTTACGAATGTGCCTGTTCGCGTACCAGTGATAAGAGTAAAAAGGACCGCACCATTTTGCCTGTCAATTTTTGAGGCGTTGTTATCTTCGGAGCCCATTTCGCTGTACAATAAGTCCACATTTTGAACAAGCTCAGTCAGTAGAATGGTGTCTTCTGAAATGAGTGCTGTACTCAGGGATTTGCTTGTGTTAAAGAGCTCATGGCACCTGAGTACCCTCCCAGTGCTTGTGTGGTGCCAGCACTGAAATGGTATGTCCTTGAAGCGACTGTCTCGCGCACTTTGTGGGAAGCACCTCCTCAGCAACATGTCAATGTCGTCTTCACCATAGCAACGATCCAGCCCTGTCGAAAACTCGGTCGTGTCTATCGGCTCATACCCTAACCGCATCATTGTCCGACTATAATGTGCCAAAGTTCCATCGATGTCCGAAAAAACAGCCGAAATATTTGGAACGACTCCCTTTAGCACACTACGATCACTTTCAAGAGACATTTCCTGCTGCTTCGCATACTAAAATGCTTAAAAACATATATATAACAGCCGTTTTGGGTTTTTAAGAGAAATGGCCTCAAGAACTATGCTGCGTCAAAGAGAGCAATCGAACAAACCGTACAGTAACACCAACTAAATCGAAAAACAGACATGTCTCGAAAAGAGGGTTAACACCAAGTAAAGGCTTTCAATATCAGGGTTTCCGGATTTTCTACCCCACCCCCCCCACCCCCGCCCCGGCGCAAGCGTTACCCCGGCACCTGGGGCCACGCAATGCCCGTGAGGTACGCAGGCACCTGGGAGCCAGGACCGGGGAAACCATAACCAGGCGTGCACCCCCGCCCCGCGCCAAACCAGCACCCCAAAAGAAACCGACAGAGCCCCGTACCCACGCAAACACACCCCCCAAAAGCGCCACCAAGGCGGCGGCTAGCCACCTACGCCCCCCCCCCACCGAAGCGGAGCGGCCGCCACCCCCCCACAGACTTTTACACAGCCCCACGGCTTTCTAGCGGCCAACCCGCCAGCCTACCCCCGGGGACGCACCGGAGCACACTGACAAATGCGAGGCCACACTCCATTCCAATATGTGCTTTCCACCCCTCGATTGGCGCTTTACCCGCGGTCATAAGCACTTCTGTCCGATCGCACCCCGTTGAATACCAAATCCCGCAGCAGCACGTCACCTTTCCCGCATCCTCAGAACAAACCGCCCACTACATTTACCAGACCTGAGGGCAAGCGTTCGACGGCACACGTGTTCAAAACACCCGCCCCAAGGTTGCACACACCCCCGTGAGCCGCGAACCACCGGCCCTCAACTGAGCAGAACTGTGCACATATACACGCGATTGGATTAACGTGGGGGAAAAAGGGCGTGCATTTTCCCAGCACACCCACACCAACTGGCGCCACCCCGCCCCCGAACCGTTCATAACACCCTCATGCCTGAACCGAGCGTCCTTTAGCACCTACGAAAACCCTTCCGACCAACGCGTCAGCAACTACCAACACGAATGCCTCCGTCCGACCACAGCCGGTAAACAACCAGCGGCACATCCCGAAGCCCACCACACACGCAGTCTCCCGAATGGCGGCTCCAGGAAGGCGCCACGCCGCCACCGC
>JAODGE020026973.1:0-10161 GCA_027574965.2 Ecitophya simulans
CTTCTCATACTTTTTTTGTTTGTGTATTTTTTTTCATTCTTTGTATGTGTTTCCATCTTTCTAAATATCTGTCTTCAACAGTCTTCCATGTTTTAATTTTATTAGTACATATTTGAAAATATAAATAATATTTTTAAAAAATAATGACTGCGCTGAAAAAAAAACCAAAAATATATTTAAAACAGATAAAATTTGAAGGACCTTATAATTTTCAGATTTGTAAAACCTCTTATTTTTAAGAAATGACGGTCGTTGAAAAAAATATCCTTTTTTGTTTTTTTGTTTTGTTTTAACGTTAAAAAGGTTTAAAATGTTTTTAAGCGCTTTTCGTAGGCTCTCTAAATTTATTAAACTTTAATTTGAGCCGTCAAACATCAAAATCGGTTAAGTTATTGAACCGGAATCGTGTGTGGCACACAAAAAAGTTGTTTCGAGAAAAACGCGTCTAAAGTTTGAGGAAGAAAAAATGGTACACATTTTCAGTACTTTAAAAATGAAAATAGAGCAAAACAAATATGTTCTTGTCTTCAATTTTTACAAGAACCTCTTCTTAAAAAACGAAAAAAACTTGTGTAAGCATTTGATTTTAAATTGTAAATTATAAATTATAGTAATTCAAGAATTAAGCCGATTGCTGCTGTGCACGTGTGTAATACGCATTCTTCTTGTGTCACTTATATCTGCTGAACTACAAAACACAAATCAGAAATAAAGCGCATGCGCAAAACAATGTTCCGCCATTCCCTGACACTGTACGAGAGGTTGTTAGGTTAGATTAGGTTAACGTATAATGACTAAAAATACCGAACATGACGTCATCATTTCCCCGAACGCGTGAGTGTTTTTTTAGGCCAACAAAAAAGCAAGTATTGCGCCGAGTAGATTCCAGTAAGTAGCATTTTACGAGCACAACATTTTTACGCGCCGTCTGGTCTGGGCGCGCAATAATTTTTTGCACATGGCGACGACTCACCCACGCCGAGCGACGTCGGAGCGCGGCAATAAGTTTGCGTCGAATCGGCGGATTTCGCCGGAATCCGTTGCGTTTCGCGCGCGCCGCGGCCGGCCATATGTTCGCGCCGCGCGAAGGTAACCAACCCTTTTTGGGGTTATCGCGCGTCGAACCCGCGCCGAGCAGCGGGGCGCGCGCGTACACAATGTATGCGCGACGTGCGTTTCGGGCGTTAAATTGTTTCCTTTTTTTTATACATATATGTTTATTTACGGCGAGATCAGGTATCAATTTTATGTGTAGGATTTACAGGCGACCGCTGCGCGCGCCGCTTCGCCTTATATATAGGCGAGATTGCGCGAATTTACGCTTCGGCTGCGCGCGGCGTCTCACAGTCGAAACAAAAACCCTCGCCGGGGGTTAGACGCCGGCGGCGGCGGTTCTCGCACGGCGGCGCATTTTACTGCGACGGCGGCTCGGAGAGATTCTCTCGGGTGGATGCGCGTCTGCATACCGATCGGATTCAGCGGTGAGAACCTAGTCCTAGATTTGCCAGCGATAGATTGCTCTTATGTAAAATTAACATGTAAACATTTTCAAGCGCTTATACCGCGTGTATTATAATTTGAAAATCAATTGATTTTAGTGTACATGCCGAATCGGTTGGATTTGCGGATGAAAACAAAAAAAAATGATGAAAATTGGAGGATTACTAACAAAGTTACAGAATGTTAATTTTGATTTACAGTTTGGTTTGACCGACACGCTCAAAACATTTGGAACAATGCTTAGCAACATTGGAAAGGTGTTAAGACGCAGATTCTAAATATGTTTTTACGGCGGCGACGAATTTTTTGCATAAAAAGTTAGCAACGATTTGTGAGGTTCAAAATAGACGTCACATGTATTTTAAATGGTCACGTAGTCGATAATTTTATGTCATTTTTGACTAGCACGTCCAAAAAATATCAACCAATAAAACCAATAAAATGTAGATTCTGTAAATGTTTTTAGAGCGGCGACGAATTGTCTACATAAAATGTTGTAAACAATTTAGTTTGTATGAAAATTTTTTCTTGCGTTTTAAATGGGCACTATTTTTTGACTTTAATGTTAATTTTGATTGACACGCTCCGAAATATTCGAATCGTGCTTAGGCTTAATCAAAAGGTAATACAACATTACATATGTACCAGTGTTTATCCGCGCAACGAATTTTCTGCATCACAATTTCCGATGTATGTTAAATGAACATGCGTTTCTTATTTTAAAGTCATTTTTGACCGACACGCCCAAAAAGTTTCCAAATGTGCTTGATTGCAATCAATAGCCGACTAATTGGGCAATATAAGCGCTTGAATTTTTTTACACGTTAATTTTACAAAAGAGCAATCTATTGCTGGCAAATCTGGGGCTAGGTTCTCACCGGTACCGTTGCAGGTTTTCATATTCTCTAACTCTAACCTAACCAACCTAACATTCTTCGCACGAAGCTCATCCGTCGAGAAGCGAGGCTCGTTAATTACCGATCTCTAATCAAGCGAACATTACCGCGTCCTCGCGACATGCCCGAGCGACTTCCCGGAATTAAATTATAATTGATCGGCGCGCCGAGCGACGACAATCGGATCTCCGGGGCGCAGCGCTGCGCGCCTACTGCTTATTAATAATTATTTTTTTATTTATGCGCGCGCACGCCCCGAACCGTTTCGAGAGGAATGACCCCGGAGCGCGGACCGGTATCGATAGAGTTTTCGCCGGCGCGATCGTCGCGAATCTTGTAAATCTCGCGACGTCGCCGTCGCCGAAGACGAGAAGAATGCGAACGCGGATCGCGTCCCAATCGTGCGATATTTTTCTGCTTCGACGCGATATGCAAACGCGGGAGCGTTTTCAGCATTCCGACGGCGCGTCGCGCGACCGTCGACGTCGCAAATCGGCGCGCGCATGCGCGACATGATTACAATGGTATAACGAGACGCGCGCGCGCGCGCAGGTCGTCGCACGGATCGATTAATCCGTTCGGATAAATCAGCCCGGCGACGCGCTCGCAGCCCCGACTGCGCGAACAAAGACGGTAGCCAAGTCGACAACTCGCGACGACCTTCGGAACGACCCACGATGTACCCTCGGACGGCGCGCAACTTCCGAACGGGGCCGAACTTCGAAAATCTCGGCCCGAGAATTGGACGCCAACTTCGCAGTTCGGTGTTCGGTTACCGGCCGGAGTGGGCCCGGCCGCGCCGGAGACCGTCGCTGCATTCCGGCAATCAATTAGCGCAATTGGATAACGTCGTTGCGCCTATCGGGCGGTATCATCTCCTCATCGGCGGTCGCTGCCGCCGTCGGACGTTCGTGCGCGGCGCGCCGAGGAAACGAGCAAGACGCCGACGAGTCGAGGACCGCTGGAGAGATTTATGATCGTTCCGAACGCGAAGACGAACCACACGCGCATTTGGAGCTTACGCCAGGTTAGGTTCGGATGCGTTGGGTTAGGTTAGGTGCGGTTAGAATCGCAAACGTCGAACTTGCGCGAGGTTAGCAATAAGTAAAAACATAAACGTAAAGCGTTTTTACGACGAGCAATATTGTACCTCGAACAACCCCATAAAGCGTAAATGAAGTGAGGAAGCGAGTTCGGAACAAAACGGTGGGTTTTTGCGCGGCGCGCCGGGTTTGCGACCACCCCCACCACCGACGAGTGGAAGAAGCGCGCATATGCCGTGCCGGCCGAGTGCAGCTGGCCGCGGCCGTGGGGGCGGCGAAATTATATTCGTTACCAACTTCCAAACGGTCGTAAAGCGCTCTCGGCGAGAGCGTATTGTTGGGCGGGCGCCGCCAACGCAGCCGACCATATATCAATCCGGTCGCGGTCGTCCGAAAACAGCCGGGAGTTGTTGTTGCCGCCGCCGCCGCCGTCGCCGCCGTCGCGTCGGTAACGACCCAGTCGCAGCCGCGAACAATGCGGCCGACATGCCGTAATGTCTAAACCGACTAGACGCGCCGGAGACTGACAATGTCCGGAAAGCGGTCGCGAGCGCCCCTCGCCGCCCCCGCCGCCCCCGACGCGAGCCTGGGAATTCTTCGGCGGCGGCGTAACGCGGCGCGCTAATGCCGCCAGAAGCGCTCCTTAACGCGCGCGTTCATATTTCACCAGCGTTCGCCGCCAGTCGCCGCCATTCGCTGGGGGCGGCAGGAAGAGGGGGTGCACAATGAGCGGGAATGATCTCGTTACTCTCGTCGGCCGTTCGTGCGTCGCCTAACGCGGATTTATTCCGCAAAGAGGCGAAAACACTGTTTTTATTTATCCCGATCCGGTTCCGACCAACGCGACGTTATTACGTCGGCCGCGAGTCAGGTAACGTCCCGCGGGACGCCTTTGACATTTACGTACGGTCGCCGCGCACGCGCACAACGTCCCGCTCGGTCGTCGTACACCGACGAGAATGCGAAACTAATCTAACCTCACTTCGACGCTACGCGTCCTGGCGCTAATCACGACGCGTGCGTTCGAACGTTTCGTCAAATATTTGTCCAATAACGGGGCGGCCGGCGCGCCGGAAGCAATAATTCCGCTGTCCGGGCCGCGTTCCGATGAAATTCCGCCGGCGTGCGCGCCGAAGGGGCGCGCAAAACGACCATCCACTCGTCGCGTGTCTAGGCTATTTATTTATTGCATCGGCGGATGTTGCGCGCGGGCCGCAATCGATTTGTCAGCGCTTTTGGGCGCGCAATTTGTTTCCTCGAAGGTGTTATGAACTTTCGGGATGGTTTTATACGTTCTCGTCCTTCATCCGGCGCGGCGATTCATAACTTCGGTCGGGTTCGGTTTCCGCCCCTCGCGCGCCGCTTTGTTATTAATGCCATGCCCTAAAAATGGCGTTGGGTAAATCGATTGCGCGTGCGGATTAGGTTAATCCGTACGTACTTTACAGCGCCATCTACAGGATGTAGAAGTTTATTGACTGTTGTGCTGTCTTATCACTATTAGACGTTTTTGTTTAAATCTCACGACGCTCCTGCTCGACTTCCTGTTTTACAATC
Organism: Ecitophya simulans; assembly: GCA_027574965.2. Taxonomy (NCBI): domain Eukaryota; kingdom Metazoa; phylum Arthropoda; class Insecta; order Coleoptera; family Staphylinidae; genus Ecitophya; species Ecitophya simulans. Next base: position 4,997 of record JAODGE020026973.1, read on the forward strand.
GTAGGGTCATAAAGTGTAACCGCACACGAATTATATTGCATGTTGGTACTCGTATTTAGTCTTTTAAGTTAAGTCAATTACTTCGGCTTCGAGTACATTATCATATCGTGCATTGTGTAATTACGGCAATCAAATGTCACGAAAGGTTAATCCAGAGATTATTTATGAATATCCGCCCGTTGTTGTTATTTTTTAATCAATTCACGGGGTACTTAAAGACTTTACGCTCGTAGAACTTGATAAAAATTGCTCGAATCATGTTGAAAATTATTCACTTATCTTATGACAACTAAGAACTTAGTTGATATTCAGTAGTAAAATCATAGATGGAGACGAAAAATTCCAGTGTGAAATATCAACAAAACTGACCAATTAGAAGTCGTTCCATATTGGTTTGAGTAGTTCAAGTTTTACATTAAAAAAATGAATCAATCTGAATGGATAGTGAAAAGTCACTAGCACTGATCAACCAGAAGCGTTTTGAAATGTTATTACAAATTTACGTAGATAACTCTCACAATTTATATTTCAAAAAAAGCGGACGCACGTACGTAGGTCTGATGACGCGATGGAATCTACAACGCGATATTGCATATGATTACAAATATGTCCACCTTGCGGAGCTTGTGGGATTCCCCGGTTTTTGTGTGCATCGCGATATATCGCCGCCGGTTACGCTCGCTTCCAGCGCGTTTACCCCGCGCGAGGATGACGGGAACGAGCTTTTACGGCCCGCTCCGACTGGCGCCCGGCACTTCATCCCGGCGGCGGCGGCGGCGGCTGGCGTATGCCGCTCACGCGCTCGGCCGCACGCGCCGCCCGTTTCCAATAAAAATGGGATTTCCTCCAGTCGTCCGTTATGAAGTGCGGACATTATATTGGCTTCGGCGTTAAGTTGGCGTAAGGCGGCGCGCGCTAAACGCCACCGCCGCCGCCGCCGCCGCCGCCGGCAGCTCGATGCGCGTCGCTTTCAATACATCGCAATTTGAATCCGTAATTCGATCGGCGAGATTCGCCGGGAAGCCGACACGTCCGCGTCACGGCTCAAATTGCGCGCCGGTCGATTGAAATTCATCCTGCGAAGTCGTTCCATCCTGCAGTCGTCTCCTCCACGATCGTCCGATACACGCCGACGCTGGAAATTAAAAAAAAAACACAAAAAATGAAATTTCTGCATTTGCGCCAGACAGATATTCGCTTTTATCGGAGCGGCGTGAATCCCGATTTCGTTTATCGGCGTCGGGACCACGGCGAAAAACCTTTTCCCGCCGTTCGCGGCTAGCGACGGAGAGCGACGAAATGGCACACGAATCACACGATAAAGGTGGGCGCGACGGCTCATAATAGGAATCTATTATCGCCCCCGCTGCGGGGGAGTTTTTGCCCAGGGCGGATGATGCAGGGTGTCGCAGACGGCCATGAATCAGATGAATCAGCTCGTCTGCGCGCGCATTAGGACGAACGAAAAGTAAATCATTACCGGCGCGAATTCAACGCGCCAATTTCACAATCGGCACTGGAACCGCCGGCCAGAATTAAAATCCCTTTCAGACGCGCGCCCCGCCTCTTCGCGAAGCTTTCCGGCTTTCTTTGTGCTCCGCGAGCAATGTCGCGAGTCTATGTTTATGCATTATTCTAAATCGTCGCCGCCGGGCTGGCCCTCCCGGTACCTTTGTATGATTGCGTGCTTTGTGCTATCGGATCGACGCGTTTCTCCTCCGCCCCGGAGCGTCTCGAGGGGAGGCCGAAGTTGCTGGCAGTTGCGGGAGTGGCAGTCTAGCCGCCCGTCTCGATTCCTACCAATTTCCCTGCTTCCCTCCTCCGCACCTCCCCCCGCCCGCGAAACGGGAGGAGTGAGTTTTGGTCTGGCGGCTTTGAGGTTGTCATCCTTTAAATTTCGGCCGTCTCGCAAGCCGGCGATAAGCGAGTGGATTGCACGGATTGTAACGATTTGCACTCACACCCCTGCGCGCCGCCCTCCGCCACGACGTCCATTATGCCTCGATCACGACTCCGGACTGTGCACGACGTTCGTGAGTACACTGAAAGAGTGTGCGGCTATCAGCAGGATACGTTTGTGGTCCTCGTCAGCGCACAAAGACGTCGCACGGCAGGTGGTAAGGGAGCACATCTTTTTCGACTGCTTGTAGTCAATCCACCCTCGGGAATAATTATCTCAATTGCTCCGCGATGATTCCTTTCGGTGCGGCTTTGGTTAGGGGTGGAATTGTTGGGCTAATGAATTGCTTATAGTACGAACGCGTTAAAATGGCCAATTCCATCGATTTCCCGGAACAAAGGAGGCACTTTTGCCGGATACCTCCTTGGAGACGCTGCGATTCGGCCCAGACTGAAAGGTCAACCCTCATCAAACGCGCCGCGCGACGTATTAATAATTAAGCGTGCGGGATGAGGTCGTTTGGCACTTTCCATCAGTAAAATTAACACCTTATCCTCTCCGCTATTCAAAATGGCGGTCGTGGGGTGACGCACTGCCATTGTCAATCATTGTCGCGCCCTAAAATAAACGCATTTGGGGCTGATGACAATTACATCGTTATCGCCGGACGAGCGTCGAGCAAAAATTTAGCGAGCGCGCAGATTTCGTACAAAAATCCAGGTGGATGATGGCGGCGCGAGAGGCGGCTCGAATGTTGTTGCCGTTTCATACTTTTTACAACTGCAACCACCTCACGTAAACACACCTTTCAGTTCGTCATTGTAACCGCGAAACCGCTCTCGACACCTTGTGGTTATGCAACCAACTCTACGCCGCACGGCACGAAACGCAATTCAACGTCGTTAATTCGCTTTTATTACACGTCGCGGTCTTTCATTGCGGCTTCGCCGCCGACTTCCTGATCGCTTCGTCCGCGCACCGTTTCCCGTTTCCCGCCGCGATTGTTTGCTCCGCAGTCGTACGTATTTACGTTACGATTGTTTTTTTTTACTGCCGCTGAGACGCACGGCGCACGCGTTTAATCGTGCCGCAATTAACATTCATTCTCGTTGCGATCGACGTGCATTCGTTTCGGGCGGTGAAACGCAACTCGCGGCCGTTTCCATCGCTCGAAAAATTAATCTCGCAATAAATGACTTTATTATGTGCTTGATTCATTGCGCGCCGCGTCGTCGGAGAAGTCGTTCGGTCGCATGTCGCTCGCGTTGCATAATGAAAACCGTAATTAATCATCATGGCGAACGCTTTTTATGTTTTTTTTTTCAATTTCGCTTGCTTCTGAGTAAAATTAATGGATGTTATTGGAACGACGTTTCCGGAAAGATAGGTTTGACATAACGTCACTTAAAATATTTAATTTTTCTTAATTTTTCTCCCTTTCTTTCTTTACTAGCGTTAGAACAAAATGACTAACTCAAACTAACCTAACTTAAACCTCATTTTGTTTACGGGTTATATACGGTATTGTCACTTCCTGACATAACCTCAATTAAAAGATTTTAATTTTTATTATTTTCACTTTTGAATAAAAACTTAACTTTAATAAGTTCAATCTAACATGACCTAAACGTAACCTCAATTGCAGTTTTCCACGGCATTGTCATTTTCTGGCATAATCTCACTTAAACTGTTTTTATTTTATTTGATTATATTTGATTATATTTTATTATATTTTATCTTTTTTGGAATGTGTGATTTGTAAACATTTTTCGGAGGATAACTGACTCGATGAAATATTACTAGCTTAATCTAAGTTAAACCTAACCTTAATTAAAAGACTTTCTAATACTTGTTTTTTCTTCTTTCGTTTTTATGTTTATTAATTATTTTGAATATACATGAGCAGATACAGCAGAAACCTAACCCAACTTAAAATATCTTAACCTTATCCTAAATTAAAAGTATTTTTAATTTCTTTGTTAAGCAAGGAACGAGGATGTTTCATAGGATGTTACACACAGTTGTAAATCAATTGTCAGTGGTTCGGTTAGGTTACTAAGCAGTCCCACCAACTTTCCGCCGTAAAATCACCGCGAAACGATAGAAACTTTTCACTTACTTTTCGATATCGATTCGGGCGCGCCGCCCCCGCAGATGCGCATACATGCATACGCAATGAGATGCGATGCGAGGCGGCTCGGAATAAACATGCGCACGGATTACCATACGGACGTATGCAACCCGACGCGCGGCGAATGTCTCTTCGCCGCTTATCGCGTTTATCGGGCGGCGGTCGGGGTGGGTGCGGGCGACGCGGTTCGACAGTCTGCCGTGACGTTTTCGGCGTTTTTTTGTTGATTGGCCGGCCGCGGATTCGACGACGTTCGCGGGCGCTGTCGCCGGAAGTGAGGTTATGATGGCGCGTCGCGGCGGTTTTATTAGTTTCTCGGTAACGGCGATGTATTATTCACGATTGCGCTCGATGCGCGCCCAGTTACACGAATTTACATTCGTTCGACGCGCGCGCGCGAAGTTCGGCGGCGCAACATTTTTAAAATTTAAATGTGCGCCGTTGCGCCGCGACTAATTTAATCATTTATTATATGGCGGGACTATGCGCGCGGCGCGCCGCAGCGCGATCCGCCGCCGCCCCCCTTCCTCCTGCCCCACGCCGGCGGCGGCGGTGGCTGCGGGCGAAGTCTCGTCTCACGACCTTGCCTGCATTCCGATGATATTCAAATCTCGCGAGCGCCGCCGTCGAACGAACGAACGAACCAGGACGAACATTCGTCTTAATTTCCGCGCCGCCGCCGAAACTTTCGCCGGCGTAAGTCAGCTGGAAGGCGGGCCGAAATGTTCGCGTTTCGCGCGGGTTTCATTATCGCCGCGTCGCGACGTCCTTCTTGCGCGCTGACCCAAGACGCTTTTTGCGCACACTCTCGCAATCAATATTTCTCGTGCGCCGCCGCCTCCGTCGACTGCATTATTAAAGGAGCGCATTAAATTTTCAAAGGCAGTTTGCCCGAGTTACCGACGGGTTGATATTTCACTTAACATTAAGTGGAAAGTTTTTATATGTTATATGTGGCCTTAACCCAATAGCAGCCACGCATCGATGCGGGTTTTATTCGTCTTTTACAGCGCATCTCGACGACTCTCAAAAAGTGATTTGACAACGGTGCTTGTCATTTGTCACTATAATAGAATCTTAAACTTCACGTTAAAGTTAAGGTTATAATTGAGGTTAGATTTGGCACGACCTAAA